>PVKA01024340.1:0-34385 GCA_004027165.1 Ctenomys sociabilis | reverse complement strand
TGTGTGTGTGTGTGTGTGTGTGTGTGTGTGTGTGTGTAATAGCAAGGAAGAACTAATATATAGTCAATAGAAAATGAAAATATGCTTTTTAAGGGCCGGGGAGATGGCTCAGTGGAATAAGCGCTTCCCTGGCAAATGCAAGGGCCTGAGTTCAATACCTGCTTCCACCAAAAAAATAAATAAATAAATAATTTTTTAAAGTTTATAATACTAGGAGACTTATACACCATCTCTTATAAATAGATTGTAAATCAAAGAAACAGTATAAATCATGAAACAAAAATTAAAATTAATATTCAGAAAATTAATCATTAACTAATTCAAAATTATATTAAATATTTCAAAATAATATTCAAAAATTAAAAATAAAATGTTAGTTCAACTAAGAGGCTAGAATGTAGTGTATCATATGTAAAAATCTGTGATCAATTCAGAGCACTCACATAGTATTTTATTAAGTAAATATATACAAATATATCAACTAAGAAAAAGGTCGTATAATAGTAAATAATTACTAAGAATTACAAAGGAGCAAAAATAATATATGGTAAATACATGATCAGCACTTCTAACAGTTTGGGGATAGGATATTCCATAAAGTTCTAGTGTGCGGTGGATGTAGATGGTGTCCGTGATGCTTTTTGGTGTCCAGGTGTCTGTCATGTGACTCGGTTACTGCTATTTCCTTGATGCTCAACCTGTAGACCTGGACAGAATCATGACCCTTAGGATGCTGGAGAAGACCACTTGTAGAATATGCTGATCGATATATTTTGTTGTTATATAGAAAAGAATAATTGAAACACTAGTGTTGTATACCTCTTTTTCTTCTGTGTTTAATTGTTTGCCTACTTTGTGGGTTCTTTCCATTCATATTCATGGAGTGAGGGTCATTTTGATCCTTTAGAATATCTTTGTTGTCATGAAATGCTTTAGTTCTTTATCATAAAAGTATTTCACGTCTCCATTAAACTTGAAAGAGAGTTTTGCAGAATATTTCAGTCTGGATTGGAATTTGTTTTCTTATGAGACTTGTAGTACTTTGATCCATGTTCTTCTTGACGTGATGATTTGTGAGGAGAAATCTGCTATAATTCTGATGGATTTCCCTTTAAATGTAATCTGATTCTTTTCTCTATTGGCTTTTAGTCTACTGTTCCTGTGCTGAATTTCTGGGATCTTGACTATTACATGTCTGGGTGTGTTTTTAATTGGGTTGATGATATTTGGAGTTCTATATGCTTCGGGTACCTAAATGTCAGATTGTTTCCTCATATTTTGGAAGCTTTCTGCTGTTACTTCTGTTCATATTTTTTTATATCATTTGTGTTGACACCTTCTTTCTCACTGATTCATATTAGTCTTATATTGTTCCTCTTTGCATTGTCTTGCACATGTTGAATTATTTTTCCTACACTGGAGTTGTTTTTAAGAGATCTTTTCTGGGGCTGGGGAGATGGATCAGTAGAATAAGCTCTTCCTTGGCAAGCACAAGGGCCTGAGTTCAATTCCTGGTTCTGCCAATAAAGAGAAAGAGAGAGATCTTTTCTTACCTTTTCACAAGGTGCAATTGTGTCTTCAAAGTCTGAAAGTTTATTTTCATTTTCATTCAGATGATTTTGCCAGTTTGTGACTCAGGTTTTAATTTCCTGTCTATCACTTCGAATCTGCTTCATGCATTCTATTTCTTTCCTATAATGCTCATTCAAAGATTCCATCATTTTTCTATTGTTCTCTCTCAGTGTCTTCTTTAGAAGTATTTAGTACTTTTTTATTATAGTTATCATTTCTTTTTTTACTTCAGATATTATTTTTGATCTGAATTCCTCTATACCTTTCTGCAGTTTTTTCTTTACTTCAGACACTACCATTTCAGAGATTTCAGGTGTGTGATTTACAGTTTCTTCTACACTACTGTCTCCTGCAATTTTTTCAGTGGGCCCTAGGCCTCAGAATGTACTTTGCTCTTTCTCTTTGTCATTTTGTATAGCACTGTCTTCTGGCTTTTGGTGTAGAGCTTTGTTAAATTTATTACCTTAGCATCAGGTAAGGATCTACCAAGTTCAAACTTGTTCAAGTGGATGTCACTTGGGTCTTCCTGCTGTGCTCCACTTCTTCCTGCTACATCCCTTGAAAGTGAACCCTCTGTGCCACTCTGGCAAGATGTTCTGCTCCTGGATCAGCTGGGAGGGTCTCATCTCTAGCCTTTCTGCAGGGAGTTCTGCCACAGGGTTCCACACTGGGCCTGTCTGATGGGAGAAGTTTTGCAACACCTTCCTGGCCTGGGTGCTGGCTTAAATGAGGATCTAGAGGGCCCTGGGTGGTCCCACTAACATGCTGTGCCTGGGTACTGGCTGGAGTGAGGATCTTGAGGACCCAAGGCAGTTCCACTCACACGCCAGTCCTGAGTACTGGCTGGGATGAAGATCTGGAGGCCCCTGGCTCTTCCCATTCACATGCCAGGCCTGAGTGCTAGCTGGAGCAAGAGTCCTATGGGCCCTGGGTGGTTCCAGTCACACACAGGTCATATTTTTTAATTGGCTTACTTATCCTCCTTACTACCCTTGCTATCTTGCATTCTGTCATACAGGAAGCTACAAAAGCACTCCCAGATTAGGTGCCGGAAAGGGAGACAATAGATCATTGCTGCAGAGTGACCTCTGTTTCTCACACATGTGAACATAATAAGGACAATGGCTTGAGATCATTTGAAGCAGGAGGCTAAAAGAGCCTGGAGTAGCTGGACTGAAGCTACTGGAGTCCAGCTCTATCATCACAATGGAAACAGTAACAGAAAAGCAGAACAAAGGTCTCAGACTTGAATGCAGAGTTTGCCACTCTGCAACAAATTTTGACTTCTGCCAAAAGTTCCCAATTTTTTAAAATGTATTTGGTTGTTGTAGGGCCTCTTTATATGGCTCAGACTCATAGTGATCCTCCTGCTTTCATCCTCCACACGGAGGGATTACTGGCATACACCACTCCACCCAGACTCTGCCTGGCTCTGCCCACATTGCAGGTCAGGCTGGTGCAGCATGTGGTGCCGGAGATCAAATTGTGGTTCCTGCCCTTGCCTAAACAGGCATTTAATCTGCTGAGCTACCTTGGCAGCTCCAGTTCCTGAATATGTTGAAGTGGAGGATAATACATCACAAAAAAGATTATTCTTTCCAACTCTTCACAGTTCGACTCTTTCCAACTTTTAAGTTGTTACAGACTATTTATCAGTTTATCTTTCCAATATGGGCATGTTTCCAAACCAGAGTGGTATTTTCCCCAATATCAATCTCACCCCACCCTTGTGCCCTTGACACAGGTCTGCATTTTAATTTTCTCAACTGGATCATTTATGTCCACTATGCATCATGTGTGTCTGTCACAAAAGCCATTGGACAAGAGTTAATAATTAAAAGTAAGAAAGGACACATACGTTATGTTTGGTACAACTGTAACAAGTTCTCACAAATGAATATTTATTCCTCCATTCCACGTCATCTTCTCTGACATGCACTTCAGTGTGGTTCTCTGGTCAGTAGATGCATATCCTCAAATAGAGTTAGCCTCTCTTCTCAATGATAAATATGTCAGAGCCTTTTTCTCATTGTTTGCAGTTTCATAACTTCTAAAATTGGAAAGTAAGGGGGAATCAGCAAATTAAAGTGCCTGCTTAGGGCAGGCTCTAGGTTTGATTCCCAATGTGCTGTGCCAGCCCGGACCCCTGGGACACGCTGAGATGGTGACTGAGACTGAGTGTGGTGACACACATCTCTACTTGGGAAGCTGAAAACAGGAAGGATCTCTAAGAATCGATTTATGTAGTGAAAACCTGTAGATCCTGTACTAAAGCACATTAAAAAATAAAATATAAAATAAAAATTTGAAAAGTGAGATGGAATTTGGTAAGCACATTGACTATTCTGGGAGCACTCTTGTTATTTTTAACTCAGCCATGATTCCTCTGAATTCCCGTGTGCCACAGTTGGCTTGTTTGTAGAAGAGACAGCTGATGGGAGAATCACCTGGAACTCTCGTCCCGTCTCTCATTTCATCTGTGCACCATGGCTGCCATGTTTGAACGGCTGACTTGCACCACGCCAGTAACCATACTCTTCCTGCCTTGTTGCCAATCACCCCTGACTGAATCTCCTGCAGCTGTGATCCAAAAAACACCTTTCCTTCTTTGTGTTGTGGGATTCAGGGTTTGAGTACCAGCGAGGGAATGGGAACATGGCTGATTTAAATTTCAAAGATGGCACATCCAGGGAAACAGAACAGAGCAAATGGTAGAGGTGGTGTCATTTTCTTTTTCTTTTCCAGGTTGGCTTACGCAATGAAAGAGAGCATGGTCCTATGCAGAGGCCAATCACTCTCCAGCCCCAAGACCTAGAAGTTTTGTGGTAAGTGAGACCAGTGTTGCAGCCCCAATCTGAGGTGAACTGATGAAATTCCATGTGGAGAACCTGGTCATGAGCACAAGGTTACTCTCCAATGTTGTTGAATTCACGTGATGTCCATTCACAGTGGTGACAACAATCACCGTACCCCTCAGGAGGAATAAGGCCTACACTGGCTGGCCTTGAAAATAATTGAGAACAAAGCAATCTGGAAATGGATATAATGCTTTGTCATAGGCCAGTTATGAATGATTTTCCTTTCAACTTCAAGTAAGTTATTTAGGCTTTACCAGACTCCTGAATACTTGCCTTTTTCACTGTAATTAATCAGTAATGTGAATTATTGAAATAATAAAATAATTCTCTGATTCAGTTACTCTTCTCTCATTGCTGGAACAAATACTTGGCACCCAAAATGAAGGAGGGAAAGGATATTTTAGCTCACAGTCAGTGGAGGTTTCAGTCTACACTCAGCTGGCTTTAAAGCAGGGTGGCCCATGGCAGGGAGTAACTGTTTATGGTGCTGGCAAAAAGCAGAAGAACAAAGGGAGTGGCAGCAGCTCGGGCAGCTGGCCAGCCTCTCTGCCCCCCTTACACTGTAATGCAGAGTATCTGCCCCAGGACACTCACACAGCTAATACCAGCACTGGATCCAGGATCAACCCCAAGCTCCAGAAGCCACCTCAGGACTGCATGCGACTTTGGGGGATACCTACACGCGAACTATGAACCTCCCCAGCAACTTCATTATATTGCATGAAAAATAAGTAAATCCTCAAAAGTTAATTTCAAAATACTAGCCAAGTTTTATTTCTAAACCAAAAGTAAATTTATGTCTCCTAATGCCCTCCATTATTCAGTACCTAACAGAATTAACAAAGAAAAGAAAAAAATATTTATTATAGTACTGCTGTTTCTCCTGGGTGGACTAGAATGTTTACTTTGGCAACATCTTTTTTTCTAGGCAGGTTATCCTTCATCAGAGTTTGGCATCTGGTGCAAAGAAAAACTTATTGAAGAACTGAAACATTCAGACTGTTTTGAAACCATTTCATCTCAAGCCAAATATGATCACATATAATCCATCTGCAACCCCTCTAGGAGAGGCAAATTTGTATGTGTTCAGTGCCCTTGGAAGAGCTACTGGAGTATTTAAAGACCACCCACCTGCAGGTGACACACAGGAAGAATGAGGAGAAGGCTAATTGTGCACTTAAACCCACATGTGGCAGATAATGTATTTCCTTAGAGCATGGTGGGGATGCTTCATCTAAAAATTATTTCTGACATAGAAGAATGAAAACAATTGTCTGTAATGCAAACATAGTTTGTACAAAAAATAGGTTTTTGAAAGAACTGCAGACCTAACAAGAAAAGAACCCTCTGCTGTTTAGCCCCCTTGAGCAAAAGAGAAAAAAAATCAATTTTCTTTTATGCTAATTGAGGAGAGACACCAGCAATCAAGTAGTGCTGCTCTTATTGTGTATTTTGAAATGCAAGGGAAAAACAGATAAATAATACAACTTTATCCTATCTCAATTCTGTATCGCATTTATGAAATGACTGATAAAACCAGATGCTGCTATTCTGTAATATTCTCTCATTGCTCACATTGTTCACCTTAACGGAAATATTTATGTGCATATATGTTTGTATGATTTCTTTAAAATCAATTATTTATTTAGTACAAAGTCTCACTAAGCAGCTCAGGCTAGTAAGATAGTCTTGCCTCAGCCTCCCCAGTGCTAGGATTTCAGGGCTGTGCCACCGTGCCCAGTTTCTGTGATAGACTCAGCATTCCCGGAGGTGGGCTGGGGTGGCATGTGATGCTGGGAATCTAAACCCCAGTCCCTGAGGTTGCTAAGTAGCTGCATAATTTGCTGAGTATCTCCCTAGCCCCTGTATATATTTTATTCAAGTAAAATGAGGAAAATCACACTTTACGAAACATAAAACATATTAATATAGAAACCAATACATTAGCTGTTAATATATCTACATAATTGAAAAAAAATAAAAGAGAACAAAGCCTGTTTACTTATTATTTTTATTTTATGCCTAGATACCTGTAACAGTTCATATATTTTTAATAGCTGAGGTGCTTACATAGATTCAAATTAATGATGACTTGCAAATTATTATTTCAAGGAAAAATTTAATTATCTAATTAAATTTTGTGTTTAGCACAGCTAAGCCTTTCACTCCTATTATCACCTCTCTGCTCACGTTTCTGAATGAAATACCCAGCAGTTAACCTCCCAGGTATGCACAGGTATGATACTGAATGCCTATTTATACTCATATTTGGCATTCATTTAGTGCTAAATTTGTTGAAATATTATCAATTACTTGATTTAATTTGGTTGTCTTATATATTGCACACATGAGTATTTTTTGAAAAAAATCATTTCAACCTCTGTTCTGTAATATGTTTTTAGATTTTAATGAACTTCAATATCTTACACTCCTGTACAAACATTAAAAAAATACAACAACATCAAAAGCCTAGGACACAATTGTCAAAATACCCGAATAAACGTCCCTACCAGACCAGTGAATGCTTCCAAAATGTAATTTCTCCACTGACATTTTTATTCAAAGCCATGGTAATTGAGGGCCAGCCAAATAGCTCAGCAGATCAAAGTGCCTGCCGACATATGCAGGGGCCCAGGGTTCGATACCTGAGCCTGTTGTGCTTGCCCTGCCTCTGGGTCACACTAAGACGGCAAATGAGACTTGATATGGTGGTGCGTGCCTGTAATCCCAGGATTTGGGAGGCTGTAAACAGGTGGATCATTCAGTCTGATCTAGCAGTGAGACCCTGAACACCCTGTAGACACTTCGCGAAAACAAAAACAAAAACAAAAAAACAAAGTCATGGTAACTTAACTACAATACAGGAGTGGAAGTAAAAAAGGTACTGTACTAATTGATAGGCTTTTTCCATAGGCTGAGATGATCATTATATCTCCATTAATTATGCCTAAGTAATTTTATGTGTTTCAAAATGATATTCTTACCCCACTGATAGCATCATATTAATAAAGAACTAAATTTTTTCACATGAAAAGCACAGCGAAGCTGGTGGGATAGCTGGGTTCTCTAAGTGCCTGCCTGGCAAGCAGAGGCTTGACTCCTAGGACTGCATGCTGTGCTGGCCCAGGAACTCTGGTGCGCCATGCAGGCCTTCCAGACAGGACGTGGTGGTACACAGCGTAATCTCAGTGCTGGGGAAGCTGAGACAGGAGAATCACTATGAGTCTGAGCTGCATAGCAAGATGCTGTACCAAATAAATAAATAAATAAATAAGCATAACCAAATAGCATCTTTTAAATATGAAATAGTAAAAAAGAGAAATTACTTACTTTCCAAGCTTATTTATTATTCAATTACATTTATTTTTAAATTATACATAAAAGTATAAAGTCTTCATATTATGGTAATGTGATGATTCATTAATGTTATATATTACATAATGTTTAAATCAATTTAAGTATATATATCTTCTTAAACATGTATTACATTTCTTTAGCAGTGAAAATGTTCAAAATTTTTTCTGTAGCCAGGTGTGGTGACTCATGCTTTCAATCCTAGAATTTTGGGAATGCTGAGGCAGGAGGGTCACAAGTTTGAATTACTACCTAGCAAGACCCCATCTCTCAAAATTAAAAGTGAAAATGGTTTGGATGCAGTTCATACTATTTTCCAGAGCAGTATTGCTAGTTTACATTCTCACTAAAAATCTCCAGATCTTCTTTGCTCATCCTTCGCAGCGTGTTACCTATGCTCAGTTTTGGTGATAGCCATGATTAGCACAATCCAGAGAAATTTCATTGTGGTTTCAGTTTGCACCAGGCTCAGAAGCAGACTGCATTCTCTCGACTTTAATCTGGTCGAGCAACAGACATCTCCTGCAGTTAACATCTGAACACTGATGCACTTTTGCAGTTTATTTCAGTAAATATTTTTCTGGGTCTGCATATTTTATAGTTTTTTGGTTCTTTATGCTTTTTCTGCTTGACTATATCTAATATATTTGTTTGTTTGTTGTTTATGTTGCAGAACTGCATTTCTAGTCCTTTCATATAGTTTTGTGATATGTTTTTGTACTTAACTCCCCATGTATTTAAAAGTTCCAAGGTGCTGTGTTGCATTTATTCCGTGTTCGTAAAGAGGAGATTTGCTAAACCCAAGATCTTTATATTTGTTAGTTTTAATCCCTTCTGTATTAAGGGGCCAAGAACCTCTGGCTCTGGTTCTCTGGTCCCCGATGTGGTTTGCGAGTTCTCAGAGAGGGGTCTTATTGTTACCATCATGATTTGCTCATGATGCTGTGGAAGAGCCTCTGTGAGAGGAAAATCATGCTGGGGTATTATGGATATTGTCACAGTTCCATATCTGGACTACTACTTCTTGTAATCAATTTTATCAAAATAAAACTAACATTATGATTTCATGCTCTTCCTTACTTCTCAGTAAGACTTAAGCCCAAGAGAGGAATGAGACACTATACAATCATCTCCTTAAAACTCTACTGTGTTTCATCATTTTTAAAAATTCAAAATACATATCATAATACTAACACAGAACTGTGCTAAGATACATTTTTTAAAGTGTACAGTTTTTTTGGTGCTTGATGTCCCAACTCATATCTCATCTCAAAGTAACACATTAAAATTTTAATAGCACTTACTTGGTAAATTTAAAAATCTAGCAATTGGTTTGGAAATTAATTATTCTGAAAAGGATCTGAAATTATACATTATAGTTATTCAAGAAGATTTAGGATATATATTTTATGATATATAGTATTTAGTGATATGACCCATAGATATGGTATTACTTCCAAATTACGATTATTGTTATCTTTAATTTTCATCTTGTCTGTCTTTTATTTTGAAGAGATATTAAAGATACATAGAAAACTTATTGAAATACTACCCATTTAATAATACAATAGCTGAAATAATAGCACCTGTGTAGGTACTAAACTGGTTGTACAATAAAATAAGTTTGAGAGAAAAACGAAGTAGTTTGTTTAATAGAGCATTACAGTAATATTCTCTTATTCCTGCTATAGCAACTCAGTACCAACTGAATGCCTTAATACTTTTCAGGTTCTTATCAAACAGCCCTAGAGAACCGAGGCCATGACAGGTTTCTGTGTGCAGTCCTGTTGGCTGGCTCATGCCCCGTGGGGGCGGGGAGGCAGTCTGTTCCCTCTCCAGGGGTCTGTATTCCTCCGCCACTCTTCTACTCTTCCGTGCTCACAGCGCCATTGTCTGGGGACTCCTTCTGAGTGCATATTGCTTGACACTAGAATTCTGGTTTTACTCATGCACTTAGGAGCAGTCATGGGATAATAATGCCCACCCACCAGAACAGCCATGTTAAACTTCTATCTTAACTGCCTCAACTCACTCCTAGAGTTCTTCTGTCAAATAATAATCCCAGAGTTTAGGGGATGGGTCATTGTGAGGTGAGAGAGAAACACGAATCATTCTGCTATCAAAAGTTTATGCTTGTAAAATTCTTTGGTAAAAACAGCTGGGTGTGTGCATGTCTCCCGCTGTAGAAACCCCCTGTGGGTGGTGGTTGCATGTGGGTCTGACGCTAAGGTCTGTTTTGGGCTACGCAGAGTATAGAAGGCACATCTCTAAAAAGCTAATTCTTGGGCCAGCAAGATAGCTTAGTGGCCAAAAGAGTCTGCTCAGGCAAACTTAGGCAGGCCCAAGGGGACCACTATTCGATCCCTGGCACCACATACCACACCAGACTCCTCGCCCTCAGCGTGGACTGAGCCAGCAAAATAATAATAACAATAATAATAATAATAATAACATTTCTCAATAAGAAAATGTGCACCTTGTTCTGGCCCTTTACTCTAACCTCCAAAGCATAGCATTTAAAGATTATGAGATCATGTTTGAAATCAAAAGAAATAAACTCAGAGATGTGGCCTTGAACATTAAAGCCACAATTACTGTTCAGTAGAACAAATGAAACAAATGAAAGTTTGATTTTTTCTGCAGTGCTGGTGAATTTTCTAGACATATAAATATTTCAAAATCAATTTCTACTATCCACTTTTTCTTTTTTCTTTTTCTTTCTTTCTTTTTTTTTGTATTTAGTACAAGGTTTACAGGGTCTCACTACACAGATCAGACTTGTAGTGATCCTCCTGTTTTCAGGTTGCCAAGCACTGGGATAACAGGGACATGCCACCACACCCAGTCTCAATAGACATCTCTGTATGCCCAGGAGTAGGGACACCAAGGCACACCACTAAGGGTTTGAACCCCAGTCCCTGTGTCTCCCTAAGCAAGTACTTTAGTCCACTGAGCTATCTGGCCGGACCTTTTACAATTCTTGCATGCATATTTTTTTTATTAGATCCAGTATGTATCAGATTTCCAGACAGTTGAATCTTACCTTACTACACTGAAGCCTGTTGCAAACTGTAGCTTTCAGTTTTTTTTTTGTTTTGTTTTTTTTTTTTACTTCATATTTTATTTTTTTTGTATTTTAAGGAAGGGTCTATAGGGCATTCAGGGTCTCACTACTAGATCCTACTTATAGTGCTTGGCCTATTCACAGCCTCCCAAGAGCTGGGATTATAGGTGTGCACCACCAGGCCCAGTCTCAATCTCCATTTCAGCCCACCCGAGGGGTGGGGTCTGCAGGAACCCAAGCCCATGTACCTGCTTATAGGCGCTTTAACCTTTCAGTTTTAAATTGTCTGTTAAGCATTAAATCAGACAATCTCTTACTATAGATTTATGCTATTACCATCTCATTGTGCTGGTCAACTTTGAATACATGTATGTTGTTACTGTTTTGTCTACACATCTAAAAAAATCTTTAATTTGATCATTTATTTAATGTTTTCTCTTTTGTTTTATTCCCTGGCACCATATCACCTAACTTGAAGTCTAAGACAAATATAAATCATTTAGAATGGAAGTACAGCTTTCATACTAAATGAAGTGAAATGTAATATCATATGTAGAGAATCTGACAAATTTAGACATTATGTGGCTTTTAAATTTAGCACCACTTTTTCAATATTTATGAAGTTATGAATGAAAGGCATCTGCCTATAATCCTAGCTTTATGGGATGTAGAAAAGAAAGATGAAATACTATGCCTCCCTCTTACAACTTTACTGTTTTCCTTCAAGTTCTATGGTAACTGAATCTCTAACTGATGATATTTAGAAATCTGGGTGGTAGATTAGAGCCTCAGGCTTCTGACAACATGAAAGTTATCGGTAACCTTGAGAAAGAGGAAGGAGGGCAGACACTTCCCTTTCACCATGTGAAGGCAATGAGAAAGTTTGTCATCTACAAACCAGAAAGCAAGCCCTTGTCAAATACTGAGCCTGCTCATAATTTGATCTCAGAATCCCTCACTTCCAAAGCTCTCAAATTTAATTTAACTTGTGTACAAATAACCAATTATCAAGTTTTTTTTAACAACCTGTATGGACTAAGACAATGACTCATCAATAATATATGACTCCATGAGTGCCATGGGCCTTCTGAAACTGACTTGAAAACCACAGATCTTCAGATTCGGCCTCACAGAATACAACCCCTGAGGAATGTCCTTCCAAGTGTGCTCCCGATCCAAGCACAGCTGTCACCCGGGCTCCTGCCATATGACAGGCGCATATGTTAGTCTGTGCTGAGGCCCAAACAAAGATGTGACAATCCTGACAGCAGGACATATGAAGAGAAGTCAAGATGGAAGTGGAGTTTTAGCTCTAACTTTTTCTGTTACATGTTTACATATTCACAGTTGAAGTCTTGGATGTTATAAACACAGACACATTCATTTATCCAGGTCCTGTCTGGATTCTTATCAGCATCCATGAGCATCGTATAATGGTTGCATTAGACTATAGTATATTATAGTCTAGTTTCTGGAGGATTTTCTGTTCAGTGATATATCTCTAAAACTAATATGCCTTTTTTAAAAAAGTCAATTCATTGTTACATATTTTCAGGAGAGTGTTTTAAGCATTGGCATTTGAAATTTTTTATACCAATTATTGTAGTTGAAAGAATTAAATCTATACAATTTTTTTTCTGTTTGCTCCTACTGCATAGCACATCTGTGCTTTCAACATTGTTTACAGAGTAATTTAGGCTTTTTTCCCCCCAGATAAGTATGGTGTTCATTCATCTTGGCATTCCCAATGTCTAGCATATTGGTGTGCAGAAAATAGATTCTAAAAGTTGTTTATTTGGTAAATTACTTTGAACATATTTGTAAATAAAGCATTGGAGGTAGCTCACAACATGGAACTTATGTCTATCAAGCTATTAACTAGATGTTTTCCTCCTTTGAAAAGCAGCACCAAATGATTTTGTGGAGGGTGAGCCTAGTTGTTTACATGAGCGAATTAAGAGATTCCCGAATAGTCATTAGATCAGAGTTGTGCCGCTCATCAGATTTGTCCACTGATGCTCAGAACTGTCTGCATTGCCAAGAGTTGGGGTCTAGCCACAGGAGGGTGACTGTGCCTCACTTTAGAGGCATAGCTGTTGCCCCAGCTCTGTCCTGAGCTCTGGTTCCAGGTCACCATGAAGTCTATCTCCACCACATGTTTCCCTCAGTACTTTTCTGCTGAGGGAAATATATGACCAGTAAAATTGTAACCAGGTAATCCATTGGAGACTGAAGGATCTGACACTGTACAGTTCTCTTGATGGTACATACACACACACACACACACACACACACAGACAGTGTGTCACTGGTAATAATATCAACTAAGAAAAATCACAGCTTCAAGGTGAAAAATGAAACATATATGGTACTTCTTTTAAGAATGTTGATGTATGTGTGAGTGTGTGAGTGTGTGCATGTGTGTGTGTGCTTGTGTGCTCTTCTGCCTATAAGAAGTCCTACACTCATTTTAAAATTACCTATAAATATGAATTAATGTAAATTTGACCAGTGACCCAGAGCTCTGTTTCCTTAATCAAGACAACTTTAGATGTCTCCCAAGACAGGTTAGCACAATAAAAAGAGCAAATAAATAACAAGATCACACATACTGTAGGTCACTTTTCTACCTTGGAAGTAATGAAATGATTCCATGAAGAGCAGTGCTGATGGAAACCAAGCATCCGGTAGTGTTTATGAGCTCATTTTAGCTTCTAAGATGAAAATCTATATTGTGACCCGTGGGACATGGAGAGAAAACAAAATTGCTTTGAGCCACTGTGCAGGTTGACAAGTGACACATGGAGAGAAAGACATCAGCCTCTTTACCCACCTGCTCAAGTCTCGCTGGAAATGAGTATCTCTCTGGTAAGCTTTTGAGCTCTTAGTTTATTCCCTCTGATTAGCATTAACACTCTTGTGCTCATTATTTGTTGCACCTATTCAAAGGGTAAATTAATATTATTTGACTATGTTGGCTATGGATAACTTTCAAAAAACAGTTACACGAAGAACAATGATACATACTCAAAGGAACTGTATATATATATATATATATATATATATATATATATATATATATATATATATACATTTAATTTTTAAAGTCAAGAGCATATACGTATAAATACCATTGAGATTGCAAAAATAAATGAAAAATGTATTTTACAGACTTCAGAGGTTTCAACTTAAAATAAATTAGAAAATGTTTGTTTACATATAACATGATGTTCCTGTAGATGTGATAGAGTCAGGTAGAGTGACTCACAAGTGTGATCCCAGCACTCCACAGGATGAGGCAGGAGGACCACAACAAGTTGGAAGGCAGCCTTGGCTATGGGGAGTTCAAGGTCAAGCTGAGCTACCCTGGGAGACCCAGTCTCAAAACAAACAAACAAAAACTAAATATATACAAAAATATATGTAACTTATCATGAAATGAATTTGGAAAAATAGGTCTAAATCTGCCTGTGTAGCTGTATCACTCTACATAGCATACTTATTTTCAGTTTTAACTCAGATATTATAGAATCAATTAGTTTCTTAATAATGTTTGATTTTATAACATAAAATATATTAAATGCTTTATGAAAATCTTCATCAGTTGATTCTTCTACTCATAAAAAAATTCATAATATTTAACAGAACCAGAAGTGAAATTAATTCTCTAAAAGAGCTCAATTTTCTGGAAGAAATGCTTTTAGAAAAAAAAATTATATTTTCTAAAAAAGTTTTCCACTTGACAAGATTTTTTACTTGATTCTGCTATATCTGTATTTTCCTGCAACCAATAAATACAACAGCATGTCATACAGATACATCTTTATTTTATTTCTATTATAATATGTAAAATTATTTGAGATAGTAGTCAACCTATATTCATGAAATTAAGTAATTTCTGCTCAAAATTTTGGCCTTATCTAAGGAACTCAGACTCATTTATTACATTTTATCTCAGTTTTTTGGATAAAAGGAAAGACCTTCAGGGATATGGTGTCTCAAAAAGCTTATATTAGATATTGTTTAATTGAAAAAATATTTGAAGATTACTTTGTTAACTCAGATTATTTTGTTAAATCTGTCACTTAGTTCTGCCTAACATTATTATTTTTGCAAACGAATCATGTTATATGAAAATAAGAACTGTGGTTAAAATTTTTCCATGCATCCTAAAGCACAGTGTAGTTTCTTCTGGATAGAAACACTTTGGATGCTAGAAACACTTCTTACCATTATGTATTATTTATGTTGCTGCCTTTGCTCATCTCACCCTTGGTTTTCCTTCACATTTCTGAGGAAGATGAAGAGGTGTAAATACTCCTCTAAATGCTTTCCTATGATCCTTTTAAAGTTAAGAGATGCTGTAAATTGTTGTGCACTAGAAGTGCACAGGTAAAACTATGGCTACTTATTCAAATTTAGTTAGCTTAGAAGGCTCCCAAAAGTGGAAGGTAAGAGACATCATAGGAAGATTTGAGTATGTATTTGCAACATAATTGACACACTAGTATACTGGAAAATAAATAAGCCTTTGAAGAGAATGAGGCACTCGCTGTTCTACAGCACAATACATGTCAATGAATCTAAACATTTTGTTTTACACTTCTTTGAAATATCACTTTGGATAATACATGAAGACTTGAATCCATATTCCTGGAGTCCAATGTCAGAGACATTGTAAGGCTTGAAAGTTTCTGAAGCCTTTTTCTAGGTGCTAATTGAGCATGCAGGTGAAGACTAAATAAAGGATAAGCACATACAAAGTTTAAAGTGTACAACATAAAAGGATCCTTTTGAATCACATAATTCTTTGGGCATAAGCGTAAGTATGCATAAGCTTAAAATTTAAAGAAAAGATATAAAAATAAATGAAGACTGGAAATATGGCTAGTCAGGTAGATTAATTACTTCAGGCTCTATGAACTCCAACCTAACCAAAACCTTACTGAGAATAATCCTTTTGTGATTCACTGACAATATTAATATTAATCATTAACATGTTCTTGGTAAAATGATAGTACGCTATAACAGGTTTCAGAGTGTCCCTCGCAGCACTATTTGTTAAATAGTTGGGGCTTTGATTAAATCAAGGGGCTGCTATGCTGAACAGTTGATTCATCAAATGAGTTAGGTAGCTAAATGTGCTTCTAGAAGGCGTGCACAGTTGGGGCATGTGCAGGGGTCTTGGAAGGGAAGATGGTCCTCGGCAGCCTTGCACGTGCTGTTTCTTTTCCAGTGAGACACTCACAGTTGTCCTTTGCCCAGGACGGTCCCCCATGCCATTTCTCCTTAGGACTGAGCAATCTATAAGCTCAGAACATGAGTCAAAATCAACCTTCTCTCTTTTAAGTGGGAGTATTTTGAGAAAATGACTGACAAAAGTTTCATTTTGTTTCAGTATGTAAAGAGGTCGCACGCTTGCGAGGTTCCCAATAATCCAGATCAAACAACAACCTACAGATGCTTCGATTGCATGTGGTTTTTCATAAAACTGATTATAGTTAAATGTTTGCCAAATCCAGAAGGAAAATGTAGCTTGATTCTTTTCTGCGGAAAAATATAAAATTCATTCCAAATATACATCCATATTTCTGAAAAAATACTGCTCATATGTTAAAAATGAAGCTTCCATATACAAATCATAACATTATTTTGAATATTTTAAAATCTATACAAACTTATGCCTGTTTATTTCTTTTCTAAATAAATAATTCACTTATTTATTTTAAAAGAGAAAAATACATAACAGGATTTTAAAAATAGCAATGTCTCCCAAAACTATAGTTACATGTCTGTGTAATTTTTAAAAAGCAATAAGAAAAAGCAAATGAAAATAGCAGGTTCAGCCTAAAATGTACAGAACAGCAATCTATTAACAAGATATAATGAGGAAAAAAGAGACTAAAGTAATTAATATCAGCAATCAAAACATATCACAACCTATACTTGTAAATAAGGATAAGGGAATAATATGAAGAACTTTGCACAAGAGAATCAAGCAGCCTAGAGAAAATGGCTCAGATACTAGAATCACACAGTCTACCAAGACTGAGTCAAGCATGAAGAAATAGGGAATAGAACACACAATTGCTAAGTAGGTTGAATTAAATATAAAAAAAATTTCCAACACATTAAATTATCTGACTTGACCACATGATGGATGGTAAACTTTTAAAGAAAAATTAATATGAATATATCTCAAACTCTTCTAAAAATTGGAGCGACAGAAACACTTAAAAGTTGACTTCAGAGAAGGACTATTCAGCTGACCAGGTTCAGCTAGTGCCACTTGAAGAGCAGGAGTGAGTAGTGGGCTTAACGACAGGTGGAGTGGCTGGCACACCCATGGCCAGCTATTGGAAATCACAACCAAAGAACTTCTGCAATTACTGTGAGTGCTGGATAGCAGGCAATAGGCCAAGTGTTGAATTTCATGAACAGGGAAAAAATCATAAAAAAATGGGACAAAGAGGATCAGTGAGATTAAACAGAAAAGCCAGGACAAAACAAAAGAAAAAGAGAAAGCATCAAAGGATTTTTTTTGGGATGGAGGCAGCTGCCTTAAAAACATATCAAGGTGATTTGAAAAGGCGTGGCTTAGAGCCAGACATCTCAGAGTCACCAGTACCCAGCACTACCCTAGTTCCCTCTGCATCAAATCAACAAAAAGAAAAAGAGGAGGAAGAGGAGGAGGACAAGAAGGAGGAGGAGAAAGAAGGAAGAGGAAGAGTAGGAAGAGGAGCATGAGGAGGAGGAGGAGGAAGAAGAAGAAGATGAAGAAGAAGATCGTTAAAAGGGCAGATGGGCAGAAGCTCAGTGAGCCTAGCCCTCATTACTCTGAGGGTTACCATTACTATTATGACCTTATCACAGGAGCATCTCAGTGGGAGATACCTGAAGGACTTCAAGGAAATTTAAAAAATAAAACAAAGGAATTTGGGAAGGTTTAAATGAAGATGGTTATAATTGTTATTATAATACAGAAACAGGAGGATCCAAATAGGAAAAACCTTATAATTTTATCTTACACACTGGCAATATGCTTTCAAATAAGGTCAGTGAAAAATTACTTAAATTTCCTTGAAGTCCTTCAGGTATCTCCCACTGAGACGCTCCTGTGATAAGGTCATAATAGTAATGGTAACCCTCAGAGTAATGAGGGCTAGGCTCACTGAGCTTCTTAGAAGAATCTGAGTTATCAGATAGTGAATCTGATAGAGACCAAGACTCAAAAAGAGAAGTCTCTGTGGAAACAAAAGAGCCAAAAATAAGATTTAAGGAAAAATATAAAAAGTGATGAAAAAAATGCCCCAAAAATGCAGAAAGAAAAAGGTGTCCAAAGCAGAGTTCATTAGGCCTAAGTGAAGAAAAATACAAAACTTTGAAAAAATAAAACCCATATGGAAAATGGCAAGAAACTAAGTCTGATGTGGAGGTAGATTTAGAACTTCCAAGCACTGAGGATGTGTATATGTCGAGGTCTGATGCTGTGGAACCTAAAGCAATATTTAAGGAAAAAACAGTCACTTCTCTTGGAGCTGTGGCAGACGGAGTGCCCCCCACCTTCAAGAAGAAAATTAAAAAATGGAAAATCTAGAAATTTAAGGCAATGAGGTGATGATCAATAATTTGAAAAAATACTTTTGTGTGTGCCTTTCACCAGAATTGGGACTTATGCCTGGTAGAGCTTCTGTGCATTCATTTCTGTTTGGTGATGAATGTTTAGATTTTATTCTAAATATATTTGATGTGAATTAAAATAAATCATTTTCATGTGAAATTTATTTTTGTTCCTAAAATAGAAGAACATCACATTGCTACCTAATATAGTGAATTATGTTCATTGTCTAAGAACTGCTGCTTATGTCACACTTTAATATCCTGTGTGTCCATGATTTAAAATGTGAAAAATAACACCTTCATTCCATACTTACTTGGGTGAACATTTTCATCCATCATATACTGAAAATACATTACTTTTGCATCCTGATATAACTGTTATTCAAACAAGAATCAGGCCACATAAGAGAAAATTCACAGCCCAGTGATGATGTGATTCTGAAGATCTTATCCAAATTTTGTGAAAATAGAATACACATTGGTTTACGTCCCAAAATTTAAGATCAAAAGTCAGACCAGGAGCAGATCGGATACTTCAAATGTACCTGAGCTTAAAATGGAATGAAAACTAAGAACAGTGAGATAGCTCAACAGACTAAATGCCTGCTTAGGCAGGCACAGGAACCAGGGTTCAATTCCAGGCACCACATGCCGTGTGTCATCCCCAGCCCAGGGCACACTCAGCCGGCCACTGAGTCTGGGAGTGGTGGTGTATACCTGTAATACCAGCACTGGGGAGGCTGAAAATAGGAGGATCACTAAGAGCCCAAGCTGCGTAGTGAGACCCTGTGCCAAAAACATAACCTTTTAATAAAATAAAATAAAAATAAAAAATAAAAATAGAGTATAAACTGGACCAGAGGTAGAAATGTGCATTTTGCCTGTGTTGGTCTTAAAGCAAGAAGTACTGCTTAAGCATTGTAACATTTTTTTTTTTTTTTATGATACTGGGGATTGAACTCAGGACCCTGTACTTTCCAGGCAAACATTTATTCTACTGAGCTATCTCCCCAGGCCCAGCATTTTAACTTTGAGCCTAGCATTGTACAAAAAACCAAGGAAGTATACAAAATGTCCTTTAGTTCACATTCTAATTTAGCCCTTTTTCCCCTTATGCACTTTTGTTTGACGGCTTCATATGTTGTGGAAATCAAGTGTCATTCAGAGTTGTATAGATAAAGGTTTGAACTAAAACACTAAGGTCTCTGACTTCAACAGATATCTTTAGTGTTAGTTAGAACACTAAATATTAGAAATTTCCCATTTTCTGATTAGATTTCTTCAAAAGTAGAATGTTTTTATTTAATCTATTTGAAGTAGGTTCTTTCCATCACTTTTACAAATTTATTATAAAATTATATTTTTCATGTATTGTATTTCACTTTTAATAACAAGTACATGTGTTTTTAGTAATACTAGTGTACATATAAGAACAATAGTTTAGTAAATAATTCATTGAAAAGTAAAATAAAAAAGTTTACTTCAGAAGCTAGAGTTGCTCAATATTGATGTCAGACAAAAGTACTTTTAAAAAATAATAGAGTAAAAAGTAAGGAAAAAAAGAAAAACACAACCAAGACTTTTTTATGAATAATTATGTTCAAAATAACTACCATCTGGTAGCCATGACAACAACCTAAGCACATTGATAAATGAAGAAAGAGGGTTGTAAATTAGAACCCACCAAGGGCTAAAACAGTGTCCTTGTCTCAATTTAAGTGTCTCTTAAAAAAAATAGCATATATCTCAGTGCATTGAATCTGAATTCTCCCTCAGTACTAAAACAGAGAGAGAGAGAGAGAGAGAGAGAGAGAGAGAAAGAAAGAAAGAAAGAAAGAAAGAAAGAAAGAAAGAAAATTCTGAGTTCAGAAAGTATAATTTTATTATATTAAAAATAAAAAAAGAAAAGCACTATACCACCATGACAAAGTGTGATTTACTGCAGGAATTCAAGGATAGTTAAAGCTATGAATATCAGTCATTATAGTCAATCATACAAATAGGACAAAGACGAAAAATCATTTATTTGATCATGTCAACTGATTTTAAAAAGTCTTCTGACAATATTCAACATAGTTCTATAATGAAAATAAACATCTATTATATTATAAACTGAAACAACACAGAAAAGACTGTATGGGCCGGTGAGATAGTTCCATGGACTAATTGCTTGCTTAGGAAAGCACAGGGACCAGGGTTTGATCCCCAGTCCTGCATGTTGTGCTGGCCCCGCCCCCAGAGGGAACTCAAGACTGATGATGGAGTCTGGGCATGGTAGTGCAAGCCTGTAATCCCAGCACTGGGGAGGCTGAAAACAGGATGATCACTGAGAGTCCAACTTGCGTAGTGAGACCCTGTACCAAATGGAAAAAAAAAAAAAAGAAAAGAAAGACTATATGAAAAGTCCTAGTTTACTATGACACTCAGTGCTAAAGGACTTTAAAAATCACCAGGTAGTGAAATTATATTGTTTTTTTCTCTCAATTTTTAAAAAAATGTATTTAGTACAGGGTCTACAGTGATCATGACACTGATCCTCCTTTTCAGCCTCCCAACTGATGAGATTACAAGTGCGCACCACCATGCCAATCTCAGTGGCTATCTCAGCTCACCCTGGGGGCGAGGCTTGCAAGGCATTGCAGGAATCGATAAATTATTTTGTAATATCAATGAGGGGACTACTGCTGTAACTACAACCTAAAATGAGGCAGTGAATTTTGATGAAGGCAGTGGGATTTGAGGAACAGGGAACCCGTAAGAAGCTAGTGAAGCAAGAGATAGCCACTGACTAGGAGAATGAACCATGCGCCCTCCGCAAAGGTGCATGAGTTTAGCTTCCACTTTCTAAGATTTCTGGAGCTTTTCCTTACCTAAGAAGAAATTATGTAGAAGAGGCAGGCAGGGTCCTGAGTATAGGTGAGATTTCTCAAGAGTGTGACACTGGCCAGTGAGGGGAATAGAGCATAGGAAATGCTCTGGACTGGCAGGGACCGCAGAGAGCATGGGCCAAAGTCACGCCAAAGAGAGAATCAGAAAGACTCAGGGAACCATGTGTGAGTGAGCCAAGCCAGGACACATGGAAGTCCGGTGATCAAACACCTCATTAGATTGGCAGAATTAAATTGCCTGGGAACACGATACTCATAACTTTTTGTTTTAATTTTTTAAATTTATTTATTTATTTGTGACAGGGTCTTGTAACAGGGTTCTGATTCACAGTGATCTTCCTGCCTCGGCCTCCTCTGCACTGCGATTATAGTTCTGCACCACCATGCTGGTTTTGGGGCAGCACAGCCCACTGAAGGGCAGAACTATCTCCCCAGTCCCACTCAGAACTCTTAGAAAAACGCTTCTCCTATTTAAAGTTATAATTACTGGTGCTTACAAAAAGTGCAGACACTGCACATCTTTAGCTACTCCAGGGACACTTCTGTGATGACTTTCCTGATTGTAATCTCAGAGGTTGACTTCAGTTTGGCCAAAATGGAGCTGCAGTACTACTATCACTTATAGTCATGTAGAGACTAGAAAATGCACCTAATAAATTAGATAATGTGCAGTTGTCTGGTATTGTCAGGTTGGATTTGACAGTGTCTTTCCCCTTGCGGCAAAAATAAGCAAGAGAAAAAAATGTCAGTTGTTTAAAAAGTGTTACTTTTGTAATGCAATAATGACATGATCAACGAGAACATTATAAACATTATTAAAATGAACAAAGACACTGAGATTTAAAAATAAATTTTGAAAAGGTCAGCGAGACAGCAGAGCACGATTAAAGCACCTTCTTATGCACATGAAGGGATTGGGGTGCCATGGCAGCCCCGCCCTTGAGGTGTGCTGAGACAGTGAATGAGACTGGGTGTGGTGGTGAGTGCCTGTAATCGCAATGCTTAAGAAGCTGAAAACAGGAGGACTGTGAGTCTGATCTGTGTAGTGACATCCTGTAGACCCTGTACTAAATACATAAAAAAATGAGTTTTGTATATTCCTCTCAGATGCCCATTCTGAATTGGGTCTTTAAATTTGAGGGCCCTGTTTTATCTTAGTTCTTTATATATTCTAGACAGTAGACCTCTGTCTGATTGCTTATTAGTTAGGATTTTTTCAAAATTTGTGGGTTGTCTTCTCACTCTGTTGACAATTTCTTTTGACACGCAGAAGCTCCTCAAGAAGAGTTGATCCCAGTTGTTGATTCTTTCAAGTGCTTCCCGTGCGAATATATGTTTGTTCATGAACTCTTTACCTACCCCTATGTCTTCAAGAGTTCCTCCTAATTTCTCTTCCAGTAGATTGAGTGTTTCTGTTTTAATGTTTAGATGTTTAATCCATTTTGACTTTAACTTAGTGCATGGTGATAGAGCTGGGTCAAGCATTAGTTTACGACATGTAGAAAGTCATGTTTCCCAGCACCATTTGTGAAAGAGGCTATCTTTCTTCCAGTGAGCTTGTTTAGCCTCTTTGTCGAAGATCAGATTGCTGAGTGTGATTGTAGATGGCTCTGCGACTTCTAATCTATTCCACTGATTCTCAGGTCTATTTTGTTGCCAATACCATGTTGATTTTATCACAGTGGCTTTGTAGTATAATTTCAAGTCAGGAATTGTGATACCTCCTGTCTTGTCTTTATTGGCCAAGATTGCCTTTGCTATTCTAGGTTGTTTCTGGTTCCAAATAAATTTTAAGAATGATTTCTCTATGTCTGGGAGGTATGTTGGTGGCAGTTTGATAGGGATTGCATTAAATCTGTATAGCAATTTTGGGAGTATGGCTATCTTCACGATGTTGGTTCTTCTTATCCAGGAGAATTGAATATCTTTCCATTTTCTGAAATCCTCTAAAATCTCCTTTCTTAGGATGTTGTAATTTTCCATGAAAAGATCTTTGACTTCCTTGGTTAAGTGAATCCCAAGGTATTTCATTTTCCGTGGTGCTATTGTAAAAGGTGTTGTTTCTATTGTTTCCCTTTCAGTGTGTTTGTTATCTGTGCAGAGGAATGCTATATAATGGAGTATTACTCAGCTATTAAGAATTATAATTTTGAAGCATTTATACTGAAGTGGATGCTACTTGAACATATACTCATAAGTGAAATAAACCAGACACATATTTACATGTGTAAATATTGTATAGTCTCCCTAGTATAAGAAACGAAAAGCAGAAATACAAATAGAAACTGACAACAACTAAAATCAATTAAATCTGATAAGGCAAAGTGAATGGCATATACTGCAAGATACTAATCAGCTTTTCTTCTGAATGGTTATCACCATAATTTCACAGATCATAGTTGGAGAAATACAAGAGCCACAAGGCCAGCCAACATTTTGGCCTTAGTCTTTCAAGGTCACCGAAGACTCAGGACATAGGAGAACCTGTACTGTAACATCATGAAACTCAGTTGAGCTCCAAATTTTCTGCACAAGGAGATTATGGGGCCACAGAGGAAAGAGATTGAAGTTCTATAGTGTGCCTGGGGAGAGTCACATGGAGAGAAAACTTTCTTTCAGGCTCTCACAGAGAGCAAACTGGTCAAGCATTGGCCATGACTCATCCACATCAATGACACAGACAAAGGATCTACAGAATAAGTTACAGGATTACAAGATAAACCCTGAGGGGACTTCACTAACCTCTTAAGAAATATAAAGTACATGTGTTGGTATATAAGTGTTGCTCTATCTAGGTCTTAACCATCCAGCAGAAAAGTATAAAATTGAAGTGTACATCACAGGGCCATAATATTAAGTTGAGCTGTAAATGGCTATGGTCGACAACTTCTTTGGATAACTCACCATTGTTGTGGAATGCTGGACTGTGTTGGATTGTGTTGTCGAGCTCAAGCACCCAAGTTAGTTGTATGACAATGGAGTGCCCCTCTCTGACAGGAGTAGACAAAGGAAGGGGTATAGAAAGGAAGAATCATGATGTGTGTGTATGGACAGTACAGTTGGGATAGATAATGCCGTGCTTCTACATAATTCTATGAGAGGCAAGATTTGCACTAATAGTGGTTGGACAGGATATTATGTCGGCTTCTAGTACTATGGGACAACCACTAGGAAAATATCAAGGTAGAAAGTATTAATTATTGAATCTTTGATGTAATTCAGGTATAAAAAATAAAGAGCTGCACTCTATTTACTGATAAGAGACATACGGTATAATAATGTCTGTAAGCCTAATATCATGTATGCACCTTCTATGATACGAAAACATGAAAATGGTTTGCAGCATATTAACTTATCAAATCCATCTTATCAAGGTATCTTTAAACTATCTCACTGATATTTGTACTTCAATAAAACAAAAATTAAAAAAGAAAAAAAATGAGTTTTGGGAAATGATCAAAACCAAGCAGAACCTATGATCTAAACAATGAAGCAAAGGATGTGATGATAAAATCTTTCATTAAGATCTTAGGGCTGGGGAGATAGCTCGGTAGTCTAAGTGCCTCCCTAGCAAGTGCAAGGACATGGGTTTGGTGCTCAGTACTGCATGTCTTGCCGACCCCAGAATCACAGGCGCACTGTTCCAGCCACCAAAACTGGGCATGGTGGTGCATGCCTGTAGTCCCATCATGGGTAGGCTAAGACAGGAGGATCACTATGAGTCTGAGCTTTCTAGCAACAAACTATACCAAGTAAATACATAAATAAATTAATTGGTTAATATAAATAAATGATTTTTTTTTTAATTTAAAAGAAGATCTGAGATCACTGCCAGCATGGTCAGACTATAACCTTTCAAATAGAATGCAATCCAAACATCCTGAGAATTTACTTCACAAAACTACTAAAAAATCAGTATGTTAAGCTGCTCAGGAATATTATCACTCAGCCGTTGAAACAAAATCTCAAGGTAAGCAAACATTATACATCAGAGATTGGCAGATATGGATTCAGTATGGTAGTGTGAACTCCAATTTCACCTAACACAGTTTTAAGGAGATTATATTAAGAAACATGAACAGAGAAAATGAAAAGGGGTAAAAACAAAGGTACCATTTTAAGCCCAAATTCTGTAATATGAAACACTCTGAAAGGTACAGAAGTGTGGTAAATATTTTGAAGGATTTCAGAATCTGGAGGCCAAAGCCTTGAAGCAGAGTTTGATGATTTAAGCACCTCAACAGCAACCTTTCCTAAAATAGTCAAATGATTTTTAGAATTGCTCTGGTGATTACAGATAATTGATTATTCCATTTTATTTATAAATAAGATTTCCTGTTTCACATCTTAATGTTTTTCTTTTTTTTGACAGAAAAAAAGGATATTTTCTTTTTCTTCTTTCACTGACCTGAAGTAAATTTGTTTTTAAAATATGTATTTAAATTATGTTAATCAAAGAAAATTATTCCATCTATGACTGATTTAGATAATTGAATTCTAAACTTAAAGCGGGTACAATACAGGATATTTTGGCATAAAATTTCTTAGTACTTTGTTCAAGTGAAAGAATATTGCCTGAAATAAAGATTGAAGTTATTTGGAATCAGAATTGGAATAGCTAGCCTAGTACTTTTCCTGAAGCCCTAACTGCATTCTGGGACTTGCACATCTGTCAGATGGCCAGTGTGTCACTTGGAGGCCAGTTCTCATTAAAGACCTAAGCAAAGGACCACAAAGAGAGTAGCCCTACAATCCCTGAAGACTGAAGATGCTGTGTCAGTATAATAAGTTTTGTGGAAGGTGCACAAAGTTATAAGGGACTCTAATTTCCAGCCTGATTCTGCCAAATGAAATTTAGACTGTCTTATGCTCTCCTGTTTCATTAATTATTGTTGCAAAAACAGATCAATAAAACAGTAGAGTTCTGATAAAATTCCTTAAAATGCAAAGTACAATGATATTGGAATCTCTTCTTGCCAATTTTTCATTCCTGGTTGGTGATAAGTATTTTATTATTTCTCTGGCAAAATAATAAAACAGTGTCATGAATTTCTTTTACTGTACTTAAAGATACAAAAAGCATAACATGAAATCTCTAATTTTATGATGTACTAAAGCTGCTGAATAGGAAAAAATATGTACTGTGCTAATCTTTTTAGTCTACTTTGGACCTAATGAATTTCATTGATGCTTCTGCACACCATGTATCCTATTACTACTGTCTGATATCTTACTTTAATCCAAATTTTTGGAGTGTTGATAAGATTAAAAATAATATCACAGAAAAGCCTGAGAGTCAGGATATTTAGAGAAAAAAAAAACAGACAAACCCAGAAACACTACAATAGTTTAAAGTCAAGAAAATAATATCTCTGATAACATTCACAAGAAAAATAGCATTCCCAGAACACTTTACATGAGATAATCTACAGCCACATTGCTTTTGTATGACTATCCTTGAGCATGTAAATGGAGTTATTTGAGGAAAGAAAATAGACTAAGAAAAACAAAACAACTGCTATAAAAGAACACAAGAAAATGACACTTTTTTCAGCTTTGTGAGGATGCAGGTCAAGTTTCTTTTTCTTTTTTCCTTTACTTGTGTTGTTTCAAATCTTCAAAGGAACCATAATCTTATATAAAACAAAGACGTGTACTTTACAAGTAGTTGTTGTAACCATCTCACACTTTAGTGGACTAGCGTGATGAGTTATTAATTTTCATATTATAGTGCAAAGTGGTTGTTTCTGATTTGGGGGCTATTTTTAGGGGTGTGTGTGTGTGTGTGTGTGTGTGTGTGTGTGTGTGATTTAAAGATGTAGACTCCTTTCTTGCCTCTTAGGACTCCAGCATCCCATGACACCTAAATGATCAGCAGCAAAAAAGGAATCATGTAGGAGAACTCAATTTATCTGTCTTGGTTCCAAGGCACAAGCTTGATTGTGTTCTCTTGACCCTTTTGAATGTCATAAAGAGCTAGGGAAAATTAGTCTCTGTTTTAAAGCCAGGCAACTTCTCAATGAGGATGCTTCAATGTGGAGAGGGAAAATGGCTAGGCTCCTTATATGTACCAGCCATTTCTTACGACTAAAGTTTGCCATGTGGCTGTCTTGTGCCATTGCACTTCCAGATATCCCTGATGGAATCATGGCAGGAATGCCTAAAGATAAACTCTGCTTTCCATCTGCAGATCCCTGCTGTCTGTAAAAGTAAACTCTCCAGAGCACACCACAGTATGCACTACACACCATGCCGTTCCTCTATCCATTATCTCTACTTCCTGTGCCACTTTCAGGATTACAGGATCATTTTGGACTCGGCTATGAGTACCATTTGCAAATAAATATTCCTGGTGGGTGAATTTTCTTTACTGAAATGAATATAAGCAGTTTTTTTTCTTGCTTTCAAATTCAAAGGATAGAGGGGACCAGAAGCATGTATAAGCCTTCTTTAGACTTCTGTCATCCTTCAGCAATTTAATATCATTTTGGGGACTAAGGACTATTGCTTTGATTTCAAGCCTCATCTCAGACTTTTTCTTACTCCCAGATGTTTACTTAGTCATTTTAGTTTCTTAAGATTTCTTAATTGTCACAAAATTTTTATTTTTTCTTTAATTTTGAGACAGAGCTTTGCTATGAGTTCAGGCTTCCTTTGAAGCTAATACAGAACACAGGCTGGCCTGGAACTCACAGCGATCCCCCTATCTCAGCTTCCTCAGTACTGAGGTTGCAGGTGTATATTACCATGTGAGCCAAGGTTAAATTACCTTGTTGATTAATGATTACTAGATTTGCTTTTAAAAAATACATTGTTCTAGCAAGTCCTGCAATTTTAACACTTTATGTAGGGAAGTCATACATAAATGAGCCTTTAACGTGTAAATTGAAAGACACAAATAGATGATTTTACCTCTTTATGTTATTATTATTTTTTAAATTTATTTATTTATTTATTTATTTATTTATTTATTTATTTATTTTTTGTTTTTTTGAGACAGGATCTCACTATGCAGTTCAGGCTGGACTTAAGCTCCCTTTGTAGCTCAGGCTGGTCTCAAATTCACAACAATCCTCCTCCCTCAGCCTCCTGAGTGCTGGGATTACAGGCATGTGCCACAATGTCTGTGTTTGAGGAGCATAGTATTAGAGTCAAACACAGGTCCTTCTTCTTACCAGGCAGGTGCTCAGAACACCAAGCTATATCCCCAGCCCTTTCATTTTCTTTTTTACTGTAAGTTTAGAATGTACAGATTGGGTTTATGTTCTTTCCTCAGGTAGCAAATTTAAATTCTTTTTTTTTAGAGTAAGAACAAAAGTAAGGAAAACAAAAACAGAGACGGAAACAGGGTAACATAAAACAGTACATGTATTACAGATTTCCTGAACAAAAAATAGCTAATATACAATGAATGATATATTAATCTATTTTTATCATCAATTCTGTTGCTCAGATTAACAGATATAGTTATGCAAGATGGGATATACTATTGAATATTGCTGCCTGCATTCAAGAAATCTTAAATTTTTGTTCTTGTCTCGTTTTCTTTTATTACCTTTTTCTAAAAAATGACTTTAAAGAGAGTATAGTAATAATTGATATGACATTAGAAACAGTACACATTTAGAAGACCAAGATGACAGGTATTTCAAGCATGTTTTTATATTGCACTTTGCTGTCATTAGTATAGTTGCTTAGTTCACAGATATCTGCACGCAGAGTTAGTCAGTGTGAGAATTCTATACATTAACTTTTCATAAAATGGATAGAAACTTTTAATGCAATCACCTCATTCATCTTGTGACTATATTTTCACATTTTTGCCCCTAACATTTTCATATCTTTTCTCTTTTCTCTCGTTTTCATTGTTTAATCCTTAATTCTGTTGATTTTTGCTCATGAAATGTTTGCCTACCCCTATATATTCAATATTCCACCTAGTTTCTCCTCCAGTAGATTTAGAAGTTGTGCTTTAATGTTTAAGACTTTAATCCATTTTGACTGTAGTTTATTGCATAGGGATAGATCTGAGTCTAGTTTTTGTTTTTCGCATGTAGAGTGCCAGTTTTTCCAGCACTGTTTGTTAAAGAGTCTATCTTTATTCTAGTGAATATCTTGGTCCCTTTATCAAAGATAAGATGGCTGAGTGTGTTTGTAGTTGTGTCTGCATTATTAAATCCATTCTGCTGATCCTCAGCTCTATTTATTTTTGCCAGTACCATGCTGATTTTATCACTCTAGCTTTGTAGTATAATTTCAAGTCAGGAATTGTAATGCCTCCTGCCTTGTCTTTGTTGCTTAAGATTGCCTTTGTTATTCTAAGTCTTTTCTGGTTCCAAATAAATTTTAGGGATGATTTCTCTATGTCTGGGAGGTATAGTGGTGGTAGTTTGATCAGCAGTGCATTAAATGACAATTTTGAGAGTATGGCTATTTACACAATGTTGGTTCTTAATAGCCAGGAACAAGAAATATCTATCAGCTTTCTGAAACCTTTTATGACCTCTGTTTTCAGAGTACTATAATTTTCATTAAGTACACCTTTGACTTCTGCAAAATTAATTCCTGAGTATTTCTTTTGGTGTGTGTTCTATTTTAAAAGGTATCATTTCCTTAGTTTCTTTCTCAGGGTGTTTGTTGTCTCTGTACAGGAATGCTATTGACCTTTGGATATTGACTTTGTATCCTGCTATGTTACTGAATTTGTGTGTTAATTCTGGTAGCTTCTTGGTGGAGTTTTTTGGGTCTTCCAAGTACAGTATCATGTCATATGCAAATAATGATAATCTAACTTCTTCATTACCGATTGTTATTCCATTTTTACTCTCTCTCTTGTCTAATGGCTCTAACTTATGATTCCAGAACTACTTTGAATAGGAGTAATGACAGAGGACGTCCTTATGTTGTATATTATTTTAGGGTAAAATATTTCTGTTTTCCCCCTTTATAATTGCAATTGGATTGTCATAGATGGCTTTTATCAGATTGAGGTAGAAGTCATCTATTCCAATTATCTGTGAGGCTTTTATCATGAATGAATGTTGGACTTTGTCAAAAGTATTTTCTACATCAATTGAGATGATCATGTGGTTTTTAGATTAGGCTTTATTGATATAGTGCATTACACTTTTAGATTTGCCTATGTTGAACTATCCTTCCACACCTTGGATAGAACCAGTCTGGTCAGGGTGCATAATCTTTTTGCTTATTTGCTGTATTCTATTTGCTAGAATTTTATTGAGGATTTTTGCATCTATATTCATGAGCAAGTGAGATTCGCTTTTAGTACTCTCTCTTGGTTGCATCTTTCTCTGGTTTTGGTATCAGTATAATTCTTTCCTCCAGAAATGATTTTGGGTGTACTGCTTCCTTTTCAATTTCTTTAAGGAACTTGAATAATATTGGTATTGTATGTTCTGTAAATTTCCTGTAGAATCCATCAAGACCTGGGCTTTTCCTTGTCTCTAATTTTTTATTACATTTTTAACTTCATTGGCTGTTATTGGATTATTGAGAGTTCTTGTATCATCTTGATTCAGTTTTGATAATTTTTAACTTCCTAGGAATCTGTCCATTTCTTCTGTGTCTTTGAATTGGTGAGAGTAAAGATTTTCAAAGTAGCTATTGATGAGTTTCTAAATTTCCAGTGGGTCTGTATTTGTTTCATACTTTTCATTCCTTATTGCTTGAATTTGAGTTTTTCCTTTCCTCTTTTTAATGAGGTTAACTAGGCGCTTATCAGTTTCATTTAATCTTTCAAAAATCAGATTTTTGATTTGTGAGTTCTTTGTATTGCTTTCTTTGTATCAATTGCATTCATTTCTGCTCTAATCTTTATGAATTCTTCTTATCTTCAGGCTTTGCACTTGGTTTGCTATTCTTTTTCTAGACATTGAGGTGCACCACTAGTGTATTTATTTGTTCTCATTCTGTTTTCCTAATGTGTGAGTTCACTGCTATAAATGTTCCTCTAAGAACTGCTTTCATTTCATTCCATAAATTCTGATAAGTTGTGCTTGAATTTTCATTGAATTATACCTATGGTTTAATTTCTTCTTCAATTTTGTGTATAACCCATTGGTTGCATGAGGGAATTTTTAAAATTTCTGTGTGCTTATGGTTCTCTTGTAGTTTCTTTTGTCTTTTTATGTTGAGTTTAATTGCACTGTGGTCAGATAATATACATGGGTAATTTTTTTTCTTACATATCCTTAAGCATAATCTATGGACTAGTATGTTGTCTATTTTAGAAAATGTCCAACATGAAGCTGAAAAAAATGTGTATTCAGATGTTGTGGAATAGAATAGTCTCTACATATCCACTAAGTCCATTTGTTCCAGGTTCTGGTTCAGTTCTGCTACCTCTTTGCTAATTATTTGTCTGCTTGGCCTATCTTTTAGGGATGAGGTGTATTAAGTTCTCCTATTAAGATTGTGGCATTGTATATTATGTGTTTCATATCCATTAAGATTTGTCTTACACATTTGGGTTCTCTTGTGTTCATATTTATGGCTTGCATACATATTTATGGCTGTTTTCTCTTCCTCTTGCATTTTTCCCCTAGCCAATATATACTGGACTTCTTTATTTCATTTGATCTTTCCTGTTTTGAAGTTCAAATCTTCTGCTAACAGGATTGCTCTTCCTGCTTTTTTTCTGTGTTTCTGGAACATGTAGTATTGTTTTCCATCTTTTTATGTTCAGCCTATGAATCTCTTTATGAGTTAAGTGTGTTTCTTATACACAGCATATTGTTATATTTGATTCTAATTCATTCAGCCTCTCTATTTCTTTTAATTACTAAATTGAGTACATTTATATTAGTGGGATATACTTGAGTTGTGGTCTCTTTGATCACTTTCTAGAATACATTTATTAGTCTATATAGGGTTGGCTTAATTGTCATGAAATTCTTGAGTTGTTCTTTGTCATGAAAGTATTTCATTCTCCTTTAAACCAGAAAGAGATTTTTGAGTGCCGGCCAGATGGCCGAGTGGATTAAAGCATCAGTTTAGGACACCCGCACAGCCCCAGAGACTGGCCAAGACAGCGCGGCCACTTCACCATCCTCCTGCATCCCACCCACACCCGCCCAACCCCACAAAACGGCCTGAGACAGTGCGGTCCACTCCAGCAGCCTACTTGACCTGCCAGCGCCACCCAGACAGAGGCGGGCCTCAGAGAGTGGCTGACTCCAGCGGTGTCCTGGATCCTGCCCCAAGCTCTCCCAATGAGTGGGAATTTCCACAACTCATCAGGCTTCCCAGATCAGTGTGTGGTGAGTCTGAGGGAGAGCCATTGGCTTCTTGCCACGCCCAACCCTCCAAGCCAGTGAAGAGTCTGAAACCTCAAGACCCACTCACCTGCACCTCCCCGGATCCCCTTCCCTAAAGCCTGCTTAGCGAGTGGGAATTTCCCTACTCCTTGGGCATCAAAGTTCAGTGAGTATAGAACGCCAGGCCTGCCCTGCCAGAGAGACATTTCCCAGGGATACAATGCCTCCTCGCCCCCGTGACATGGTGAGAGCTCGAGGCCCACCATGGCAGAGAAACATTTCCCAGTGATTGCAAGGCCCACCCCTCAGCCCCAGACCTAGTGCAGGTCGGCCTAGAGTGAGAACTCCAAGCCTGCCACTCCAGAGGGACATTTCTCAGCAATTCCCGGTCCCACACCATGGCCTGAAACCCAGCACAGCCTGGCCTGTGAGTGAGGGCTCCAGGCCTTCTGCCCTGGAAGGACTTTTCCCAGCATTCTCAGTTTCCAGCCTGTACACCCGGACCCAGCACAGTATGGCTGACACGGTGAATAAGATCATCCACTATCCTTTTGTGAGCCCAGAAGACCCACCAAAGCCCAGACCCTCCCACCTAAAGAGCGACCTGCCGGACACAAGAGGGCTGACAATGGCAATTTTCCGAATCCTCACCCCAAAGCCAGCTAAGAGGGGGAAATTTCATTACTTGCTCTGCATCCCAGATCGGTTCATGCTCACCTGAACAGGGAACCAACAGAGGGGAACAAAAGGAGCTATAGCAAAAAAGGAACTGAATAACAGCTAGCTACAGGATAGGCATACCTGGATAATCTCAAACTTAATGGACTGGGAGCCAAGTCTCATCAAAAGCTAAGGTTATAGCTGCACCAAAGCTGTACACAAAAGGTCAAAGGTCAGTGCTATACAAAATGACAAAGACAAGGGGAAAAATGCAATCCCAGACCTTGAGTCCACCAGTAAGGGCAGAGAACACTAGCTGAGCAGCAATGAATGAATTAACGGCAAAGGAACAACAGCAGAAAGCTACAGAGGAAATAAAACAAGTAATTCCCCAAATTAAAAAAGGAATGTCTGAATACATAGTATCTGAAATAAAGAATGAATTCCAGAAACATTGGGTAGAAAAACTATGCTCACAAAGAACAAGTGCAGAGAGCACTATTCCAGCTGAAATGTATGAATTAACAGCATCTGAAACAAAGAAACAATGGCAGAAAGATCATGAGGAACTCAAAGCAGAAATAAGTTCTGAAATCAAAAAAGAATTCCTTGAAAAAAAAGAATTCTTTGAAAGCATTGCATCTGAAATAGAGAAACAAGCCCAGAAATATACAGAAGAAACCCAACTTGGAAGAAGCACTGCATAAAAAGAATTAATAACTACCTCTAAAGAAGATATGGATAAAAAAATAAAACTGAGGAGAAGATGGATTCCTTGAATGAGCAATACAGAAAAGAAATAGAACGCATGAAACACAGTCAAAGAGATATAGAAGAACTAAAAATATCAATCAAGAGTCTACAAAACCGCTTGAGTGAAAGCAAAGACAGGGTTTCAGATCTTGAAGATGCCAGAGCAGCTAGTGAAAAGGTGAGAAAGGATCTCTTAAAAATAACGAGAATGCAGGAAAAAATAATCCATCACCTGCAAGATGATGCCAGGAAGAACAATGGGAGAATAATTGGCATCAATGAGAATGAAGGAGTCAATAAAAATGATATAAAAAGAATTTGGATAGAAATAATTGCAGAA
>PVKA01024339.1:0-34369 GCA_004027165.1 Ctenomys sociabilis | reverse complement strand
CTAATTAAATTGTGTGTGCATGTATACACACACACACACACACACACGCACACACACACACACACACACACGCACACGCACACACACAAACACACACATACACACCATCTCTAAATGAAAAGGCCAGGGTGTCACATTCCTGGCTCATGTTAGCCTTTTTCATGGAGCAACTCGCAGATCATGTTCACATGAATGGTTGCCAAATTACAAATCAGGTCTCTCACATCCGGTATTAATGTTTTAAATGCCAACAAGCAAGGAGCATGAAGTTTTAGGTTAATTTAGAAATTAATCCGACGATGGTTGACTGGATGGCTTTGAACTAAGAAGTGAACTGGGCAGGGGCCCTCAGACGGGGCTTGGATTAGAAACTAGGAATTGCAATGACTAATGAGTATGCTGTGCTAAGCCCTCCTAGGTACGGGCAGAGCATCTCTCACCTAAGAGGCACGGGGCTATGTTTCAGAGTTTGGATTTGGGGGGGACCCCACAAATACATAAAGAGACAAGTTGGGGGCAGGACCCAACCTGAACACGAAGGTTGTCATCTTCATCGCTCATACGGCACTGTCAGAGGCTTACATTCTGGACCAAGATGAGGCACATGCAATGCAAAGTATATACATTTCTACTTTAGCCTCAAGCCCCAAAACTTTCAGACTGGGGAGCACTGTGGATTTTAGATTATTGAGTAGAGGAACAGGATCCTCCCTGGTGACCTGCCCTCAGTCACAGAACACAGGACACAGATTTGGGGCTCCTGGGCCCCAGGCCTAGCCCTCCTCAGGCTGGGTTGTCATTGCTGCTCTCAGGCAGCTCCTGCAGGGGGAGCACCAGGCACTGCATTCTTCCTGCACTTCGGGGGTCACCCACATGAAGCTGTCTCACTGGCTAGGGAAAAGTGGGCTGGCTGCCTGGTTCTCTCCTTTCTGTCCTGGACACTGAGCAGGCAGGGTCTGTTGCACCCTGGGGACCCTTCTCCCAGACATGGCACAATCAGTGAGATCAGCTTGGCACGTATCTGTGTGGACTGGGTGCTTGTATGTCTTCTTTTTTTTTTTTTTTTTTTTTGTCTTTTTGAGACAGGGTCTCACTATACAGTTCAGGCTGGCCTTAAGCTCACTTTGTAGCTCAGGCTGGTCTCGAACTCACAACAATCCTCCTGCCTCAGCCTCCCGAGTGCTGGGATTATAGACATGCGCCACCACGCCCGGCTTGTATGTCTTCTTAAGGAAGACAAATAGTGAATTCTCTACCCGGGTAAAGACTAAAGAATACCTAACCCACAAGTCAGGTCCTTGTCTTCCCAAGTCCCAGGACCCTGGATGTCGAGGCTCTGCACACACGCACGACCTCCCCTGAACAATGTCCTCAGAGCTGCTCTTCCAATCTGGGAAGAACCCCAAGGGTACAAACAGAAGCCAACCAGAGAAGTCCCAAAGCCTTTTACCTGGATACAGAACAGGACTGCAGGACTGAGCACATGCTATGTCACGCTCCAGGAGCCCAGCCCCACAGACCCCACCAGTCTGCATCTTGAGGACTCCCAAAGTCAAGGGACTTATGGCACCCCCTCCTGCCAGGGCTGCCAGCACAGTGCTCAGGGGTGTCCACAGGGGGCCAGCGCCTCCCCGACCCCCCTCCATCAGCGGCAGCCTGGGCAGGGCATTTCTGACCTTGGAGGTGACCTCCAGAGTGAGCTCTCTGTGTGCCCAGCCCTGAGCCCCTGTCTGTTGCACAAAGGACCAACAGCCTGTGTCTGCAGGCGCCAACACTGGGCTCAAGACCTGCCAGACCCCCTGCGTTGAGCGTGGGAATGGATCATTCGGATGAGCTGATACTGTGGAATTCAGTCCCCCCCCATGCAGGACGTCACCGCGCACCAGTCATCTCTCTCCATAGGGTTCAACTGCTTTTTAGAAAAAAGCATTTGGACCTTGGGGCCATCTGAGCATTTGAGTCTAATCCCCCGATGCCACTCAGCAGGCTAAGTCTTTCCAGATGCATCTTTCCCTGCCTGAAAGACACATAGTAACATGTGCCTAACAGACCAGCCATAAAAATTAAAAATACTATGTGTAAAATGTGCTGTAATGTAATCCACTGCCCTGCGCATGGAAAGCCCTTAACACATGACGGCCAAGGCAGCAGCAATGATATTATTAAGAATAAAACCGCCCCGGGGGCCAGGGAGATGGCTCAGTGGAATAAGCGCTTCCCTGGCAAGTGCAAGGGCCTGAGTTCAATCCCTGGTTCCGCAAAAAAAAAAAAAAAAGAGACGCACTTCACTTATAATTTGCCGGGCGTGGTGGCGCATGCCTGTAATCCCAGCACTCGGGAGGCTGAGGCAGCAGGATTGTTGTGAGTTCGAAACCAGCCTGAGCTACAAAGTGAGCTTAAGGCTAGCCTGAACTGCATAGTGAGACCCTGTCTCAAAAAGACAAAAAAAAAAAAAAAAAAAAAAAAAAAAAACCGCCCCAAGCCGACAGCAAGGAGGGCCACTACCCAGTGATGGTGTGATGAACACAGATGGGATGCATGTGCTGGCGTCCTGCCCGCTCTCCCTGCCCTGGCCCCCTGGTAGCTGGCTCCCACAGGACATGTCCTCCTGGCACCAGGAGGGCTGCTGGTGACCTGGGTCTCTGCTGCTCCAAGAGCAAGAGTAAGTGGCACACGCAGGACAGCCGCTCTGTCCCTTCACCCTCAGATTTCTACCTCCACTCTGCTTCCTGCTGGGCCCTTCTCACCCACGTGAGACCCCTGCTCCCTTGTCCCTGTGCGCCCCTTCCCACGCAGAACAGAGCTGCCTGTGTTGTGGACAGAAGACAGCCAAGTGACTACTCAGCCCTCCAGGGCCTAGCACAGAAGACAGCCGCTGGCCACATGCTCAGGCCACCCCCAAGCGCAGCAGGTGGGAGCTGCGGGAGAGGGGGCTCAGGGTGTGACAGCTTAGATCAGAAGGCATTGTGAAGGGGGAGTGTCACCCAGCAGGGACCTCTCACGTTGGGATGACACACGGAGCACTCTCTCAGGTAGAAATGCTCCCAATCCGTCAAGTGAGAAGAACAAAGATGAGATGTGCTCCTACTCTTAGAAATGTAGACTTCTGAATATTCATCAGGAAAGACTGCAGGAAGATGAATTTAAATGTTTACAGTAACTGTTCAGGTATACAGGGGTTCAAGTGTTTCCAGTCCTTCCAAACTGATCATTTTATCATCTAGAAAAAAGGGTACTAATAAATTAGTTTTCCTAGTATTTTCTTTACACAGAAATTTATTTTTACCCAAAATGAGCCCATATATTTCTAGTTTCTGGAGGCACCCATGGGCTTTGGTCAGGAGATCACAGACCCCATCAGGCTGCAGTCTGCCCCTCTCCTGCCCTTGAGGAGGGGTCTCAGGGCTCCCTCTGTGAGCTCCCAGCAGCTCTGTATCCAGGTTCTTACTGAGTCTGTCCAGTGCCAGGGAGCTAGGAACTGAGAAACCTGCATATTTTATGGAGGATCCAGCCTCGGATGTTATATAACAGCAATAGGAGATAGGACAAGCACAGGGACACGCCCTGGAAAGTGACAGCTAAGATAAGGCCTGAAAGATAGCCAGAGCCAGCAAGGACAGGTGGGGAGCTCAAAGCGGGAGAGGGCACCAGGGCTGAGGCAGTGCAAAGACAAGGAACAGAATGAACAGATGCACAGCGAAAGGATGGCGAGGGGGCAGGTGCAGGTGGCCGGGAAAGCGGGGGCTGCCTGTAGCAGGGAGTGCTGGCCAAGCCCTCAGCACCCCTCAGATGCGCATCAGCAGGATGCTGCAGAGCCTGGGGCCACCCCTGTGCCCACAGTGCAACCCTGCAGCCAGAGTCGCTGGGGGCGTGGGGGATGCCATGGACAGTGCTGACCCTGTGGAGCGGGGGCTGTGCGCTGCAGACCCATCTGCCTCGGGGCTAGAGACTTCCCATTTGGGGTTTGTTTCTCTTTTCATTTCCTACTTTAATTTCCTTTTCATAAAGCTCTAATCTGGCCCTGGCTCACCCATGCAAAGGGGATTAGTGCTCTGCCCAGCAGGAGGAAAAGCAGGCTGGGTCCGGGTGCCAGGTGCAGGGGGACTGAGCTCAGAGATCAGAGCAGATGCTGGTGCCCCCACCTGCAGCCCCTCTCCCTGGCCAGGGAGGGCGGAGGTCCTGTCTCTGGGCCAGGCAAGTGCATTACACCTGCTCTTCAATGCAGCCCCAAGGGGTTACAGCCAGCAGAGGCCCAGTAAGGCCCTACATTGGGAAGCAGTGCTACTCATTGAGCCCACAAGCATCACTCCACTCAGGAGAACCTGCAGGCCATCCCGCCCGGGACATCTCTATAAGCACTGCCACCAGCTGTCCTCAGCCCCACTTTCAGGTGCAGATCCCAGCTAGTGCAGCTGCCCTCCCCGCTGTCCCATGTCCAACTCAGAGACACAGCCCCGCAAGGACCACACTAGGCAGTAGCCAGCTCAGTCCTGAGCCAGGGGAATCCAGAGGAGGCCTGGCCACAAGTCAGATGCCACAGCCAGAAATAGGCGGAGCCTGGGAAGTCACTGAACAGAGGATGGAGGGTGACGTTGGAGGGCAGTGCGCATGTAGTCAGGTGTACAGAGCTGAACCGTGGGCACATGTAGCCTGGCCAGGTGCAGGAAAGGCAGAAGCGCCTGCGAACTTCCATGGGCAGATGTTCAGGGATGCTGTCTGGCTGGAGGCCGCTGCAGGTGTTGTCCCTGGCCGGCATGCAGCAGGACTGCGAGGAGCAAGTTAGACAGGAGGAGGCCAATTCCTGTGCCAGGAGCCTCCCCCACCCCCAGCACCGCTCAAGCAGGGATGGCCCTGGGAGAGCCCTCCAAGAGCAGCAGCTTCCAATAGCCCTCAGCCCCAGCAGAGGAAGGAAATTCAAAGTGCTTCCCGTGGGCACAGAGCAGGGGAGCAAGCCGCCAATAGGAAGCTTCCAGACCAGAAGTCCAGGGCCAGAAACAAAACAGGAACCTTCCTGTGTGTGTGTCAGTGGAAACACGGACCTGCACTGCACTTCCACACTGGGAGTCCCCTGAGTGTGCGTGGGTGCTTTGCTTGTTAGCCCAGGCTCGTGTGCGAATGGTCCTGTTCCTTGGGGGAGCTGGCAGTACAGGGCCGATCTCCACTCTGTCTGCACCTCCTCCTTGCCCTGGTCTCCTTCCCTTTTCAAAAGAGCCACCTCCCTGTGTCCTACCCTCTCTGCCTTTCATTCTGCTCTCTCCTTTATTTACACTTTGGGTTTCTCCTGTAAGAGCAGCCCTGTGGTGTGAGGCTGCAGCTAATTCACTCCACTTCATGCCATGCTTCCTGGCTACACACCGTCCCACAGTGACTTGGGGGTGTCCTGGACAGCAGAGCAGCCCTTTGCAAGGGCACTCGAGAGAAACCTGCTGCCAAAAACCCCAGGGAAGCCCTTGCCCCCGGCCCTACAGGGGTGCCACAAGAGCAGGATTTGGACAGCACAGGAGTAAAGTAATATCCCACTGCATCTGGGGTGTTGGAGGAGCAAACAGAATGCACCGCAACCTGTGTGTGTTGGACGTGGGGCTCCCTTAGTTCATGTGTGAATGTACCCTGCAGGGGCAGATGCACCATGAGCCTGAAGCTGTGCCTCTATTTGACTGTAGCTGTAGCCAAACCAGTCTCTTAATTTGCAAACAATGTTCTTTAAGAGCAAGCCCAAGTGTACTGTAAAATAATAAACGACAACCCCCAAAACAATTTTTAAAGGTAAACAAGCCACCCACATCCCGACCACCCAGACCTAATCTTGGGACTTGGTTGTGTATCTCCCCTGGCTCTGGAGAACTAGAGGCTTTTTTATGTGTTCAGTGATACTGTCCATGCCCCTCCCTCCTTGCCTGCCTGCCTGCCAGCCACACACCCAATGTACAGTTGCTCAAACCCTTTATATAAAATGGGATGGCATTTGAATATAACCCCTGTACTTCCCCTAAAATTGTTTTGGGGCTTTGTTTGCTTTTTGATACAAAGTCTTGCTATGTAGCCCAGGCTGGCCTCGAACTCGGGACAACCTCCCTCCTCAGCCTCTCAGTGCTGTGCACAGCTGTGTGCCCCCATGCTCAGCCCTCCTCTGTACATCAGGTCATCTGTGGATTACTCATCACCTGTAACACCACATGTACGTGACGCAGTAACTGTGCAGTATTACTTAGGTGGTAACAAAGTGTGGATGCAGTTTTCCCCAGTATTCTCCCCCTGTGGCTGGCAGGGTCTCTGGAGCCAAGGCACAGGGCACAGGGCTCACGGTGTGATGCCCGATGCGTCAGAGTCCTTTCTCCCCATGATGGCCGTGGGCACATTTTCATGCTAAAGACCGGAGCTGGACCCCACCAGCAACCTGGACCTCACTACTCTGCGCCAGCCAGCGGTGTTTAGGCTGCTTGCGGCTGCCCACTGTGAGGAGCACCTGGCTGTCCACCAGGCAGTACACTGAGCCAGGGACCCCATGGGAGGCTGCCTCCCAGCTCTCCAGACGAAGCACTGGAAATGCCCCATGGGGCGAGAATAGGGGCGCAGCCAGATCTGGGGGTATGTACAGATCTCAGTGTGACCTGCTGCCCAGCTGCCCTCCGGAACGGGCTGGGCCTGTCAGCACCAGAAGCGACCACCCTCTGAACCTTAATGCCAAATTCAACACAGTGAAACTGAAGGCTCTGTTTCTACATCAACAAACAGACTTAATTTTTGGTTTTCAGAAAAAAATAAGCAGAAAGCCAATGAACTCCTGTGTACCCACTCTGCTTCCAGCCCCACGTCCCCCTACCATTGCCACCTTGCAACAGTGCAGATGCCCGCTGTCACTGGTGAGCAGTGCTGGTATGCTATTATCCACTGGAGTCTATTTGGGGTCCCGTTTTTGTGCAGTGCCTTGCACCCACTGTCTTTTGGTGGCCTGGCAGCACAGTTCTTTTTCACTTCAGACTAATATTCCATTGCATGGTTATACCACAGTTTATCCATTAGTGGTTGAAAGACATCCCAACTTTACCAGCTATGAATAAAGCAGCCATAATCATTCACAATCAGACTTTTTCTGTGTGCATTTAAGTGTTTGGCCCACTTGAGTAAACAACAAGCCTGCCAGTGCTGGATCATAGAGTAAGGATCTCTAGTGTTATAGGAAGCAGCCAAACTGCCTCCCAACATGGCCTGGCCACTGCCCCACCCGCAGCACGAAGGGAGAGCTCACCATCGACGTATTCATTTTGGGCAATGCAGCAGGCGTCGAAGGACGCTGGGTTGGCCTCGGTGCACACCTATCTCTCAGCACACACGTCCGCCTTTCACAGGCCATCTCTTCTCGCCCAGTGCTTTCTTCTCACCGAGTTTCAGGCAGTCCCTGGTACCCGGGATGCCCGTCCACTACCAGGACTGCGCTCTGCACCTGCGCCCCGCCCTGCGGCTCCTCTTTTCATTCCCTTGGTGTCTGTGGAGGGGCAGGAACTTCCACATTACCAAGCCCACCTTAGCAACCCTTCTTGGAAAAACCCAGATTCTCTTAAGCATTTTCGTCTAGGAGTTGTCTAAGTTCACAACATAGGTTTAGGATTCATTTTGAGTTAATTCTATGAACATATTATGGTCTGGGTAGAGACCTTTTTAATGTTTTTTTGTACTTGGAATCAAACTCAAGACCTTGTGCTTGCCAGGCAGGTGCTGTGCCACTGAGGTGACTCCCAGGCTCAAGAGTTTTCTGTTTTAAAAAGCTATTCTTTGGAGCGGCCCCAGGGCCGGAAGCCAGGCAACCACTCCTGCTGAGCTGCAGCTGTCTTCACCAGCTGTTCACCTTCACTCCAGATCTGCCTGGCCGCGGCTTCCGCTCGATTCTTTAAAATCACCTTGTTCGTGCCTAGTTAGGTATATGCTTTCTGTCATTTAAAGTTACATGCAGAGGGCCAGCCAGATAGCTCAGCGGACTAAAGCACCTGCTTAGGCAAGCAAGCGCTAGGAGACTGGGATTCAATCTTATGCCACCCGGGGGCGCGTTGAGACGGTGAATGAGACTGGCTGTGGGGGTCCTAGCCTGTAACCCCAGCACTTGGGAGGCTGAAAACAAGAGGTTCACTATGAGTCTGATCTGTGCAGCAAGACCCTGTAGACCTGCACTAAATACATAAAATAAATAAATAAAATCACATGTTTGTATTCCCAGCTCCTCAGGAGGCTGAGAGGAGAATCGACCTCAAGGTCAGCCTGAGCAGCTTTCCCTCCTCAAAAAACAAGCAAATCTTGCTTTTATTAATTCTTGGAGGTTTAATTTACAACCAATTTCTTCATATTAGGAGACCTGTGCCTGCAGTCACGGCCCGTGTTGCACAACTGCAGCCCCACACAGCTGAGGCTACGGTGCGTGTCTTCTTCGAGGGTGCACTGTTCGCTTAGCCTAAGGCTGGGCAGCATCTTTGGGGCCCCAGCGTCAATGCCGCAGCGTCAGGAGCCCTTGCTGGGCTGGGAGTGGTGCTTGCCAGTGGGCAGCCTCTGCGCATGTCAGCAGGGGGCCTGTGGAACAGTGATGCATGCGCTGCGGGGGCTCAGAGTCTCCAAGCACGCCCAGAGGGCCCCAGAGGCCGCACGGGTCTGTGAGCCTGGTCTCAGCAGGCCGGAGCCTCAGAGGACCGTCCGGGACGCGAGCCTGGTGCTGACATTTCTAAGCCTGCCACCAGGGACTGACATTTCCAGGAGCAGAGCTGCCAACAACGCTCGGAGAGGGATGCGTGCAGATTTCTGGAGCCACGCCCGCCCTGGCATTTGGGTTTGTTAAAAGCTGAGCCATTTTGAAGACGGCCTGTACCTTTCCGATTTTAGGAAACAGGGAGGGGAGGGGAAAAAAACAGCTGGCAGCGACAGAGACAGCCAAGAAAGCTGCAGGCGCTGCGTCAGGGCAGACAAGGCGCTCTCGCCGCAGGATTGGTGAGCTGCAGGGATGCTCAACCCTGACCCTCAGCCCACACAGCCGCCAGCACCCCACCTTGCACTTGCCCCGCCCCACCCACTCCACATCCGGGCTCTTCCCATGGTACCATAAATAGAAACCCCACCCGGAGAAGGAACAGGGCTGCACCTTTCTTCCTCTTTACCTGCCTTGGCCACAAAAGGCACCGCAGAGAGGAGGGTGCCCAGTGCTCCCCAACTGACGGCTTGGGGAAAATGCGTGGCCCCTGAGGCCTGAATGGCCCGGGGCCAGCCAACACCCAGAGTGGCTGTACAAAATGCAGCTCAGAGTGGCCCTCCTGGCCACCACAGCGCTGTCACAGACAACAGGGTAGGAGGTGGCTTGGGCAGGGTTCCCGGGGCTGGGCCCTGGGGACCTTGGGCCTTGACCTTTCACTTCACCTCTCCAAGCCTCAGAGGCCGTATCTAGAAAATGGGAACGATTGCAGGCACCACTCACGGAGCCTAGGCCTTTGGGGCCAACTCTTGGCAAACGATGATGGTGTGTGAGTCCAGCAGCTGCCCTGACCTGCCCAGAAGCCCCAGGGGTGAAGACTACGCTGGTGTCCCCTTTGGCAGGGCAGAGAAGCTGGTCACCCACAGCTGCTCCTTCCTGCTCCCCGTGGTCCCCAAGTACCACCCCAGCATGAGCAGGACAGGCTCCCATGTTTATTCCTTAGATGGAACCCACACTGGACTCTAATAACAAGCAAGAAACAAAGGTTCCTAAAACTTGGCCACAGCCGCAAACTAGGTCTGTCACATTGCCACATGGAGGAAAAATGCACAGTGTCCACACAGCCTTTTCATGTTAACTGGATGCTGTCTGCCAGGTGCCACTGCAGGAGATGGCCACCTGCAGGACATGTGGCCATCGCAGCCCTTCATGCAGTTAAAAGCCCAGGATGTGTCACCCACTATGCCCAGGGCACTGCTGTTGCCAGGGATCTCTGAATAATGACCCCATTTATAAAGCAAGGGCTGGGGTTGGGGCCAAGGGGTCTCTGGGCTCCCACTGAGGGTTGGTCACTAATATATGAGGTGCTGTGACAGTGACATCTCAGAGGGCAGTGGAGCTGGCAGACCACGGTTTCATGTCCAGGTCAGCTCCAGCTCCCAGGGGAAAGCCTTCCAGGCTTTGCTCAGGCACCCACCCACCCACTCACCACCCACCCATCCACCAGTCCATTCCCACTCCCTGCAGGTCCCTCCCTCCTGGTCTTGCCCCCTCCCAAGTCAAGCAAGTACAGAAAGGGGTACAGGTCATAGGCACATGTGTAGACACTGCCTGGTGCTGTGTCTCTGGGGCTCAGGGAGCTGTTCTGTTCCTGGTACACTGTGGCCCTAGGGCAAGCACAGGGCCAGTCACAGTATTCACCCAGCAGGTCACAAAGATGTGACCCCAGACCTGCATGGCAGAAATAGCTGGATGGCAGCGAGGTTCCCACAGCTGTGGCTCCCGAGTGTCCTGAGTTCCCCACGGGGCCCTGCTTGCAGGAGCCAGCAGTGGCCAAGCCTGCTCCCAATGCAGGGGACACTCCTGGACACACAAGGGGCCGGGCCACTCAGGGCCTTGACCCAGGACCTCATGAAGACCAGCACAGATGGAAGGGAAGTTTTATGTACAATGTTTGAATAGGGAAAGCACGCGGCTTTCTCTTCTTTTGCTCCTGCATTACTTATTATCTGTGCTTCTGTGTTCATTATGTGAGCCTTTGTTTAATCACTTACAAAAGGCTGGGAAGATAGCTCAGCGGCATAAGTGCCTGCCTAGTAAGCGCAAGGTCGAGTTCAATACCTGTTATAAAAACAGCATCCATGACACAGAGAAGAGCCCCAGGGGGCTGTGGTGCGGAGCTCCTAGAATTCCAGCCCTCTGGGAGGCTGAAGAAGGAGGATTCAAGTCCAGTCTGGGCAACTCAGCAAGACCTTATCTCAAAATAAAATATAAAATGAAGTCTGCAGCTCTGTACAAAGCCCAGGTTCAATCCCCAGTACTTGGAGGGCAGAAAAAGCTTCCAAGGGCCCCAGATCAGGGCATCCCACCACTCTGTGGCAGCCCCCATGAGGGGGGAGGGCAGCGCAGAAGAAGCAGAGAACCCGCCTGGGCTCCTCCCGAGAGAATGGGAGAGAGCAGCATGCTCAGAAAAATGTCACAAGCCCAGCACCCTCTGTCTGTCTGTCCACCATGGGTCCCAAGGGTGAGCCCTGGTGCAGAACCCAGGTGGTCTCCATGCTGGGACTCTGCTTCTGGTCTGGTGGGCGATGTGATGGTGGGTGCTTGGTCCTTCCTGCCCGAGCTCTGCATGGAACGATTCATTTCACAATCCCTCCTCTGGACCTTAGGCTCACAGTTGCCTGCAGCCAGCTTCCTGGAGTACAGAGCAAGACAGAATGAATCCACTTGCAAGTGACCGACCATAGGCCAGGCCAGCTTGCTGCACGTGCAGCCTGCACAATGTGCTCAGTAGCCCCTGTTTGGCTAGATTCTCTGAAATTCACAGTGATTTTAAGGAAGCAGCACTGAAATGCCATTCAGTTTGGAGCCCTGCCAATACCCTGGCAGCACCAGGGAGGGGGCAGGCTGTGAGGAGCTGGGAAACGACACAGCCTGAAGCCTAGTAGTCTCTACCCAGCGCCTGTAGACTGCAGCACATCTCTGGGCTGAGCCCAGGGACAGCGCTGCGAGGACCACGTCCAGCAGGACCACCCGGCTTCCATAGGGTTATCCAGTAACAGGCCCGCCCTGCACCTAGAAGCCAGGAACAAGGGGATCCATAACTCAGGGAGCACTAGGGCATGGTGTGGAAACGGCTCTCTGAAGAGGAGGACCTTACATGTGGCTTTGGGTGTTTCAGGAGAGACTAGGCCAGGGCCACGCATTCACGCTCAGTGACCCGCACAATGGGAGCAGTGCCCAGCAGGCGGCAGCATTGTGGCTCCTACTTCATGGGTGGGAGAGGGACAGAGAGGGTGAGCAGCTTCCCCAAGGACACATAACTCGGGGACAGAGAGCCAAGGACTTGGACCCGGAAGGACCCTGCTGGCGTTGCTGGTCCCTGGAACGATGTACCACTGTTTATGAAAGGGAGGCTTTCGGGTTGGCCTGGCCCAATCAGGGAGAAGTGTGGGCAGGTGGGCTTGGCCTTCTGCGAACTCAGAGGAACCTGTGGGCTCTGCAGCCAGATGGAAACCAGGGTGCCTGCGGCAGGCCTGCACACCAAAGCCTTCGGCTCAGCCCCACCTGATGCCCACTTGCTCCTCCCCACCCACTCTGCTGTCACAGAACTCCAGGGGGTGAGTCACACAGCACACAGCTGGGTATGGCTGGCACCTCGTGAGGCTGGAAGTCTGGTGGGGCCCAGTGCTGCTTCCACTCGTGGCATAAAGCAAAGGGTAGTGGGGCTGCACACCACAACTGCCCTGGGGCAGCCAGTCCAGCCCCAGGAAGGAGAGCAGAACCCAAGACATCTCACTGTGCCTGGCTAGGTTCATGCCCTTTGCACTCAGCAACAGCCAGGGAGAGTTGGCTGCAAACCCAGAGGCCCAAGGATGAGGTCCTGTAAGGGCTGCTACGCTAGAGCTCTGAAGGTGCCGGCCAGGCAGATGGGTCCAAAGTGCTGCTCAGACAGGCATGAAGCACCAGCCCCCACCCTGGCTAGCAGTTCACCACATTCAGGGGCAGCAGTGGCAGGCACACAGCAGGCACAGAGGCCACTGCAAGGCCCTAGCTGCCCACCAGGAAGATGGTGCTGAACGAACCACCAAGGAAGCACAGAACAGGTTCCAGGGGTGGGGCTGTAAAGCGGGCAGGTGAGTTCTGGGGAATAGAGAATCCCCGGCCTGAAGGGAAGGGATGGAGGGAGCACTGCATGTGCAAAGGGCCTGGGGTGGGAGGTGCAAGGGTGCAGAGAGCACAACAGGGTTCTGCAGGGCAGGGTGGAGAGGAGAGACCCCAGGACACCAGCAGCGCTGCCTGCAGGTGGGGCCTCTTCTGCCAGAGGAACGCGACACATCATCACCAGGAACAGCAGCAGCGCACTCCTCCAGCATCTGTGGCACACAGTCAAAAATCCCCGAGTTCCCAGAAGGAAAAGGAAAGACACCCAAGCCCCGCCAGCCCTCACAGGCCGGGGTGCCTGGCGACTGAGAACAGCAAGGCTTTGCCCTTCTCTCCGCCTTCAGTGTGCACAGCTGCCCTGCAGAGGTGAGCCAGGGTAGTGTGTGGCTGGGGCTTAGGGAGCAGGGCCTCTGGCTGGTGCAGTGTGCTGGACACAGGGCCCCCAACGGAAGCATTGTGTCCCCAGCAGATGACAGGCCCATGCCTGTGTCGCCACTGCCCAGGGGCCCCACAGCCAGCCGTCACTTTTCTGAGCACTGTCCACCACACCAAGCTTCTGCTCCCAGCTTCCAGGGCCGTAATGTCCAAAGGGAAGTGGGCAAAGCACTAGCACAGCACTGAGCAGGAAGCAAGGCTCCGGGGCACAGTGGCGGCGAGTACGACAGCCACCGCCGGCACACGGCATGAGCAGCCCCACCGCAGTGGCCACTCCGCCTGCATCAGGGGCTGCCTTGTCACTGCTGCCATCCCAACCACAGGACAGCAGCCTCAGCAGTCCTGCCCCGAAGGATACAAGGCCCCAGGACTTGGGGGACATCTGTGGCTGGGCTATGGGAGAGTTCCAAAGGACGGAATCACTTTTTTTAAAAAAAGATAGCACAAAATAGTATTAACACACAAAACTTAGTGATACGGAATTTCACTTAAAACATGAATTTCACAGTATTTGTTGTAATGCATAGTGTTGTCTTCCAACTAGCTGGTCATATTACCATATACACATGCAAAACTGGAGAAAAAGAAATATATAGGACATTACGGAGAAAAGGTACAAACTGTTGAAAAAAGGTACAAACAGTTGTTTTGTCTAGAGACAAAACAAATTAAGCATTAACTGCTCTTTTCCATAGAGCAGCAGGATCCACAGTACATTTGTCCAAACCATCTGGCTTACATATATGGATATATCTCTTTTCCCCACTCCTCTCCTGTTCTTCTCAACTCAGTAATTCCTTCCTTTTGAATAAGTTCATTCTCTTTTCCCAGAATCATTTTATCCTTCAAATTTCATTTTCTCTTTCAGGTTCTCACACTAAGAAGACAATATATGATGTTTGCAGATGCGGGTCTGATTTATTTCACTTAAGAAAATGGTATCTAGTTGCATTCATTTGCTGATAAAAGCCTCAAATCTATCTTGTTTTATAGCTGAATAATACTCCATTGTGTACAAATACCACATCTTCTTTATCCATTCTTTAGTGGATGGAATATGAATTGTTTCCAGACAAATTGTGCTGCTATAAAGGGGTGCACAAATACTGTTGTGGTATGAGGTTTTCAGTTCTTCTGGAAAAATACCCAGGAGGGTACTAACATTCAACCTCCATCCTAGGTTTTTAAGGAATTTCCAGTTGCCGTACCAGTCTGCACTCCCACCAACAATGGAGGACAGTGCCTTTTCCCCACAGTCCCTCTAGCATTCGTTGTTACTGGCTGACTTCTTGATGTTAACCATTGTTTCACGGGTGAGATAGATTCTCAGTGTTGTTTGAATTTGTATTTCTCCAATGACCAATGCTGTTGAACATTTTTTTCATGTATTTACTTGTCATTTGTATTTCTTCATCTGAAAAGTGTATATTCATCTCAGATGCCCAATTTGGATTGGGTCTTTGAAATGGGGGGCCTGATTTTTTAAAATTTTTTTATGTGTTCTAGAGAGAAAGGCTTTGTCAGAAGGACTAGTCTGCTAAAATTTTTCCCCAGTTTGTGCATTTCCTTTTGACTCTGTTGGGAGATTTCTTTTGAAATGCAAAAACTTTTCAAAATGATGTGATCCCAGTTGTTGATTGTTTGAAGTATTTCCAGTGCAGTTTAGCTTTTGTTCAGGAACTCTCTGCCTCCCCCTATATCTTTAAGGTTTCTACATACATTTCCCTCCAGAAGATTTAGTGTTTCTGTTTTAATGTTTAAATCCTTGTCCAATTTTGACTGTAGTTTAGTGCATGGTGATACCCTTGGGTATAAAGTTAGCCTTCAGTATGTGGAAAGCCAGTGTTTCCAGCACCACTTATTATATGAGTCTGTCTTTCTTCCAGTGAAAGTTTGCCCCCTTTATCAAAGAAAAGGTAGCTGAGCGTGTTGGTAGTTGTGTCTGCATCTGCTAGTCTGATCATCAGGTCTGTCTCTATGCCAATATCATGCTATTTGTATCACAGCAGCCTTATAGTATAATTTCAGACAGGGATTGTGATACCTCTCCTTTGTTTCCCAGGATTGCTTTTGATATTCTGTGTCTCTTTGGGTTCCAGATAAATTTGATGTTTTCTCTATCTCTGTGAGGTATACTTATGGTATTTTAATCAGGATTGCATTGAATCTATAGAACAGTTCTGAGAATATGGCTATTTTCACAATGTTGCTTCTTCCTTTCCAGGAGCAAGGAACATCTTTCTATTTTTTCAGCTCCTTTCCAATCTCTTTTCTCAGGATCATAATTTTCACTGTATAAATCTTTTACTTCCATTGTGAGATTGTCTCCTAAGTTTTTTTTTTTTTTTTTTTTTTTTGGATGTTATTGTGAAATGTGTGGTTTCCTTAATTTCTCTCTGTGTGTTTATTGTTTGTATACAAAAATGCTGCTGATTTTTTGGGTGTTGACCTTGTATCCTGCTATGTTACTGAATTTGGCTATAAAATCTACAAGACCTTGGAGTTTTGGGGGTCCTCGATGTAGAGTATCATGTCAGTTGCAAATAATAATTTCATTTCTTTTCCAATCCTTATTTGTTTTTATTTCTCTCTCTTGTCTAATTGCTCTGGGTAATGTTTCCAGAGCTATATTGAATAGGAGTGGAGACAGTGGACAACCCTGTCTTGTTCCTGATTTTAAAGTGAAAGTTTTCAGTTTTTGACCATTTAGTATGATGTTGACTGTTGGTTTCTCGTAGGTTGAGATATAGATCATCTATTTCAATTTTCTGTAGGGTTTTTATCATGAATGAGCTTTTTTATCAAAAAGCTTTTCTTTTTTCCAAATTATTTATTTATTTATTTATTCATTCATTCATTCATTCATTTACTATGTAGTTAGTACATAGCAATATGTCTATAGGGTCTCACTACAAAGATAGGACTTGTAGTGATCCTCCTATTTTCAGCCTCCCCAGTCTGGGATTATAGGTGTGCACCACCACACCCAGTCTCATTTGCCATCTCAGCATGCCCCAGGGGCAGAGCCAGCAAGGTATGCCAGGGATTGAACCCCAATCCCTGTGTCTGCCTAAGTAGGTGCTTTAGTCCACTGAGCTATCTGGCCAGCCCTCAAAAGCTTTTTCTGCATCTATTGAAATAATCATGTGATTTTTGTCTTTGGCTCTGCTAGTGTGCTGTATTGTATTTATGGATTTGTGTATCTTGAACCATCCCTGCATCCCTGCAATGAATCCAACTTGGTCATGAAGTATAATCTTGATTATTTTCTGCATTGTTTGCTAGTATTTTATTGAGGATTTTTTTGTATCTATATTCATTAGAGAGATTGGCCTGTACTTCTCTTATTTAGTTGATTCTTTCTTTGGTTTTGGAATCACAGTAATACTTGCCTCCAGGAATTGAGTTTGGGAGAACTGCTTCCCTTTCAATTTCACTGAACAGTGTGAAAAAAGTTGGCATTAAATCTTCTCTAAATTCCTTACAGAATTAAACTGTGAATCCATTAGGACCTGGGCCTTTCTTTGTTGGTAGGTTCTTTTTATTACACTTTCAGTTTCATTTCCGACTATTCAGTTATTGAGTTTGCATATCTTCTTGACTTAGCTTTGGCATTTCATATGTATATAGGAAACTGTCCATTCCCTCTGTTTTCCATCCTGTAAGAATAAAGAGTTTGAAAGTAGGTACGGATGATCTCCTAAATTTCTCTAGGCTCTGAGTGATTTTATCCTTTTCATTCCTTAGTGCATGAATTTGGGTTTTTCTTTCTTTTTTTTTAAATTAGGTTGGTGAGTGGTTTATCGATTTTATTTATTTTTTCAAAGAACCAACTGTTTGATTCATTTATTCTTTTTTTTTGATTCATTTATTCTTTGTGTTGTTTTTATCTCTGTTGCATTAATTTTTGTACTAATCTTTACACTTTCCTATCTTCTTTGGGCTGTGGACTTGGCTTGTTCTTCTTTTCCTAGGAGTTAGAGATGCAACACAGGATCATTTGTTTGGGCTGTTCTATTTTACTAATGTGTGAATTTACTGCTATAAATTTTCTTAAGGCAGTTTTCATTGTATTGCACAAGTTCTGGTAAGTTGTGCCTGCATTTTTGATTGTAAGTATTTTTTAATTTCTTCTTTAATTTCATCTGTGACTCACTGGTTGTTTAGAAAGTTGCTATTTAATTTTCATCTGTTTATGGTGCTTTTTTGGGGGGTTGTCAGTAATTCTCAGTTTCATTGCACTGTGGTCAGATAGTATGCATGGGATAATTTCAATTCCTTTGCATTTCTTAAGCATGCTCTGTGTGCTAGTGTATGGTCTATTTTGGAGAATATCCCAAACACAGCTGAGAAGAATGTATATTCTGTTGTTTCTGGGTGAAACACTCTGTACAGGTCTACTAAGTTCATTTCTTCTCAAGTTTGGTTTAGTTGTTATTTCTTTGCAGATTTTTTGCCTGGTTGACCTATCTCTTTGTGACAATGGTGTATCAAACTCCCCCATTACAATTGTATTATTGTTCATTTGATTTTTCATGTCTATGAAAATTTGTCTTAGGTAGGTGGGTGCTCCTACATTGGGTGCATTCATAATTATAATTGTCATCTCTTCCTCTTGTAGATTTCCTTAACAAGTATGTAGTGACCTTTTTTTTTTTTTATCTCTTTGATTGATCTTTTGGCTTGAAGTTGACACTATCAGCAACCAGAATAGCTACCCCGATTTTTTCTGGTTTCCTGTGGCATGGAGAACTGTTCTCCATCCTTTGACTTTCAGTTTGTGGATTTTCTTTTGAGTTAAATGTGTTTCTTGCATGCAGCATATTGTTGGATTTTGTTTCTTCATCTGCTGTGCTAGTCTGTTGCTTTTGATTGGTGAATTGAGGCCATTTACACTGATGGTTATAACTGATGTGTACTGGCTTATCTTTGTCATGTTATTTGCTTGGTTTCATACTTTCTCCTTCTTTGTAATTACTTGCTCTATTTGGTGTTTCTGTTTTTCTTGAAGCTGTGATCGTTTCTGTCTCTTTTTAGAATATCTATCAGTACTCTTTGTAAGATTTGTTTGGTGGTCATGAATTTCTTCAGTTGTTCTTTGTCATGGATAGATCTTATGTCACCATTTGATTTGATAGATAGTTTTGCAGGGTACATCAATCTAGGTTGGAAGTTACTTTCTTTCACTCCAAGCTCTTCTTGATTTCATGGTTTGTGTTGAGAAATCTGCCATGATTCTGATGGGTTTTCCATTGTAGGTGATTTGTCTCTCCTAACAGCTTTTAATATTCTATTATTTTGTTGAGTTTCTGAGATCTTGATTATTATATGTCTAGGTGTAGAGTTATTTTAATTATGGCTATTTGGAGTTCTATATGCCTCACTCATGTGTATGTCAGATTCTTTTCTCATGTTTGAAAAATTTCCTGCTGGTACTTCTGTAAATAGTTTTTATTTTCAATATAATTTCTGTTGTCTCCTGCTGCTTCATTGACACCTATTATTCTTATATTATTTTTCTTTGTGTCATCCAGTATCTGCTGATTTTTTTTAATGTATTTAGGACAGGGTCTCATTATGCAGCTCAGACTCAGTGATCCTCCTATTTACAGCCTCCCCAGCACCAGAATTATAGGCATACACCATCATGCCTAGTTTTAGCTACTAAATTATTATTTCTTGGTGCCTTATTAATTTTAATAAATCTTTCCTTTGACATTCATTAGCTTCACTACTGTCTTTGAGGTCTGAAAGTATATCTTCAGTTTTATTCAAGTGGCTTTGCCAGCTGTCAATGGAATTTTTAATTTCCTGGACATTTGTTTCATGCATTCTAACTTTTTCCTGTATTTTTTATTCAACGTTTCCATCATTTTTTTATTCTCCTGTTTTATTTATTTATGTCTTCTTTAGCTGTGTTGAACACTTCTTTGATGATTACTGTCATTTCTTTTTTGACCTGAAAGATTATTTCTGATCTTGTTTCTTCAACAGCCTGATGGACTCATTTCTTTACTTCAGTTGCCATCATTTCAGAAATTTCAGGTGTGAGATTTCCAGATTTTTGTCTGTCCTTGTGTCTTCTGGATTTGATCTGAGTGGGCTGAAGGATTGAGACTGCCTTTTGCTCTGTTTTTTTTTTTTTTTGTTTTTAATGTAGTATTAGGGATTGAACTCAGGACTCTGTGCTTGCCAGGCAAGTGCTTATTCTACTGAGCTATCTCCTGGTCCCTGTTTTAGCATTTTTAAAGTTCCCAATAATCACCCGAACTTAGCAGTGGTGGGAGAGCAGTGGTGAGTGGATCAATAAGGTCGTCAACACAGTGGGTGCAGGGTAGGACTCACCAAGGCTCTCACTACTAGTGTGGGCAACTGGCCAACACACAGCAAAGCTCTGGTGTAGGTGGCCGGTGTGAGCACATTCACCAGAATCCTGTGGGTTGCCCAGAATCTTCCTAAGCTCTTAAATGGTCGGATCGAGCACCAGGAAAGCTCTGCGCCTGCGTGCACTGGGCCCACTCTGGAATCACTCTTAATAGAGGACCTGTGCACAACAGCCTGGGGCCCAGTACAACTGACTCCAAGGAGAGGAAGTGCTGCCTTCAGGCAGGACAATCTGTCCTCTGGTAGCTATGGCTAGATTGAGATTAGCACTCAGACCCCATTTATTCTATAAAATCAACACATTCCTTCCCTGTGGTCATCTGGAACATCCCTCAGAGATGGAAACCTGTGTTCACGCCAAAACCTGCAGCTGGATGCATACAACTACTCCCTCGGATGGGGAGTGATAAATAAACCACAATACACATAAACAATGAAATACTACTCAGCCCCAAAAAGGAAGAAGCCACCAAGCCATGAAAAGACACGGGGAGGCTTAAGTGCACATTAGTAAGGATAAGCAGCCAGCTCAAAAAGCCTACACTGGGGGCCAGAGAGATGGCTTAGTGGAATAAGTGCTTCCCTGGCAAGTGCAAAGCCTGAGTTCAATCCCCGGTTCTGCAAAAATAAAAAATAAAGCCTTCACTGTGTGGAGGCAGTGAAAAGACCCAGGGCCAGGAGGGGACAGGCATGTCTGGGCAGGACAGAAGACTCTGCATGACGCCATGGCAGCTGATGTATCATGATTCATCCAGATGCACAGCCTGCAAGCAGCCCTAAGCCAACTGGGACTTGGGTGACAAGGACGTGTCCCTCGGGGTCCACCAGCACCACTGGCAAGGGCGGGGCCTCTGTGTGGAAGGGCAGCATCTGCAGAAGTCTCAGGACTTTGTGCAGGATTCTAAACCTGCTTTTAAAGGCAGTGTTTTAAAAAACAAATTGCATGGGGCCAGGGATATAGCTCAGTGGTACAGCACCTGTATGGCTTGGGCAAAGTCCTAAGTTTGACTTCCAGCACCAAAAAACAAATCTCAAAGTGCATGAAAAGCCAGACCCTTCCCAGGGGCGTCCCAGGAAAACTCACCCTGCAGCAGTGCGTAGGCTCCTGCGACCCGTGGGGGCTGCACCCATCACATGCGCTGCACTGGCCCAGCCGCCAAGGCCTGCTGTGCCCTCCCATCCCTGCTCAGTGAATGCTGCTTTTAAAATTAACATGAATAGACAAAAGTCCTGCTCTTTTCAAAAGAAGTTGTTAGTGACATAATTGTAAAGGGGAGTTTGGTCAGAATGAATTGCACAAAAGGTTTTATGGGATTTTAAGAAAGCTTTTCATATTAAATCCCTATAAAGCCTCCCCAGAAATAGCTCAAACTAACTTGAAAGAAAGCCCATCATCATTAGTGGGAAACCTGAAATGCAGAACGTCTTCAAAAATGCATTTCTAATACTTGAGATCCACACAGGAAAAGGAGCTCAGAGCTAATAAAGAGCCTGTATCCTCTGCAAACAAACAAGACGCCATTGTATCCTTATGGGGCTTCAGCATTGCCCTCTGAAAAGACACCAGCCCCTGGGAATGATGGTGCACCCGTCAGCCCAGAGCTCAAGAGGCTGAGGCAGGAGGATCACAGCAAGTCTGAGGCCAGCCCGGGCTACATGGTGAGACCTGGGTCACAAAGACAGAGGGATGGAGATAAGGGAAGGGGAGGGGAAAAGAGAGGAGGGGAATAGGAGAGGTGAGAGGAGGGGAAGCAAGAGGAGGGGAGGGGAAGGGAGAAGAAGGGAGGGGAGGGAAGGGGAGGGGAAAAGAGGGAAGGAGAGGAAGGAAGGGGAAGGGAGAGGAAGGGAGAGGAGGGAAGGGGAAGGGAGAAGAGGGAAAGAGAGGGGAGAACAGGGGAGGGGAAAAGAGGAGAGGGGAAGGGAGGGGACAGCAGGAAAAGGCCATAAGCCTAGGGAAAGGATGAGTCCCCACCTGGTACCTCCCAGTTCTGCCAGACCCATCTTTTCCAAGAACATTCGCCCAATTAATTAGCTTCCTGGATTCCTCCTTCATGGTGAGGTGCAAGAACTGTTATGTAGCCTACCCTACTACGTCAGCAGTGTGCACCTTAATGAGCATGTGCTCTCTCCCAGGGAGGTGTGGAGATGAAAAAGAAATGAGATCGCACACGTCTGATTTCAGCTCAGCATCTTCGGGTGGGATCCCTTGGAAGAGGGTTCGGGTATTTTGCTTCTTTTTTCAAAAATAAAAACAGGAGTGCCAGCGAGCTGAGCCTTTGTTCCACAGATGGGCAGCAGGACCCCTGGATGTGTGAAGGGCACATCCTGCCCTGCAGATCAACTCTCCTGCTCCCAGGAAACGCTAGCCTCCTGGCACACACTGCAGGGCTGCTGAGAGTCAAGGTCAGGCCCGAGGACTCAGAGACTCAAAAGCCAGGTGTAGTGGCGCACACCTGTAACGCAGTACTTAGGAGGCTGAGGCAGGGTGATGGTTGTGAGTTCAAGGCCAGCCTGAACTACATAGGGAGACCCAGCCCCCCAAATGAAATAATAAGAAAGTTCAACTCTACCTGTAGTCTGGACTGAGTTATGGCACCCTAAATTCTTAGTCGCACTATTCCTTGCTATGGAACTGCACCTAGAGACAAAGCCCTCTGAGGAGTCCCCTCAGGCCGCACAAGGTCGTGGAGGTTGGCCTCACCCCAGCACTGGTTTCTTATAAGGAGCCCCAGAGTGTGGCCATCAGAACACGGCCACTGTAGGCCAGCAAGGGGTGAGACCCACGGCATCAAGGCGCCCCTCGAGCTGAAATGCAGGGAGAAGGCAGCTCTGGGCATGTGGTGCGTGTCCTCCCGACCTCATGGTGCATCTGTGGGCAGCAGTAGCTGCATTGGGTCCTGGGCCCTGGCTTCCGTGCCTTCCACCCAGGGCCGTGCACCTGTCACCCCCACTCTGCGGGATTCTGGACTTCCTAAGGATCCTCCCCACTTTCCTATCTTCTCTTTCTTTCCTTTTCTAGGTGTGCCAAGCACCATGCCTCACCATCCATAGCCACCTCTCAGCTGCCACACTTGAAGGGTGTCACTGCCCATCCCATGGTCTGCATGACAGACCTACTTGGCCTGCATCACATGGCTGTGTCACTGGAGCCCTGTGACCTGCGGGCCTCCAGGGATCGGACCAAGGAGCCTGGCTCTGCCCCATCTCCTCGCTGCTGAAATGACGTCCCGTCTACTGTTCAGTCCATCCACTCCTTCCTCCTCTCCTGATTACACATCAGCTCCTTCACAAACCTCATCGTACAGGCTTGCACAGGATCACTCCGAGTCCTAGAGGCGCGCAAGGCAACGAGGTGGATAACTGCAGGCATGGCTCTTAATCCTGGGCATCCTATGGCTCCGTCCTCCCCAACATAGGCCCAGGTCCATACCCTGGCCTGAGACACTGCGAAGCATTGTGTTTTTGTGCAACGTGCCCTCTGCAGACCGCTGATGAACTTGAACATAAGTGAGGCCTTGCTGCCTGAAAGGCGCCCCCGGCAGCTCTGGCAGGTGATGCGCACCCTCCCGACCTCGTGGTGCACCTGCAGGCAGCAATGGCTGGCACCGGTATTTCATACTACCGCACGCACACACTGAGTCTACCATGGCCGTCTGTACCCCTGAACATCCCCCTGCCCACTGGGGTGAAGCATCCATAGGTTCTAGGGACTACAGGGCAGTGGATATGGCTGGTAGGCGTGCAGTGGTCTGCCCACCCCTTGGGAGGCCACAGCCTGTGGGCCTCAGAGGTTCCGTGGCCTGGATCACAGGCCAGGCCCAGGCAGCCTGGGGAGCAGCACAGAGGTGGGAGATCATGGTCCGTGGGATCTTTGACCAAACAGCAGCCCTCAGGGTTCACACTGGATTTAGATAACAATACTTAGCAAGTCAGACCTGCACACTGATAAAGAGCAGCGGGACTCATCAGACCATGGCGCCAGGTGACAACGGCAGCACAGGCCAGGGCTGTTTCTGGCGAGGCCCACCAGCACCCCCCACCCACATGACCCAGTGGCTTGCAGGGTCTGGGAAGATAGGCCCATGGTCCCCAGTGTCACAGGTGCCCAATCCTCCTCCCGCTCAGCCCTTCACCCGGGACTCCTGGGCCTTCACAACAGTCATTTTTGTGTTTTCAGCCAAAAGAAAAGCACAGCACAGGCTGTTCCCTGGTAACAGCACTCTACCAAGTGAGCCATTCTGACACCCAGGCAGGAGAGGAAGGGGGCTTCACTCAGGTAATAGAAAATAAATAAGGGGGGGGTCTGCTCCGCAAGGTGCTTCTCCTTAAGAAGACATTCGGCAAACCCATCACTGTGCTGCACTCTCGGGACCTTGGTTTGGAAGGCGGGGATCACGGCCCCCACTCAGCCTCACCAGAAGGAAAGCCTCAGACACACAGGAGAGGCTCCGGCTCCCAGGACTCCTTCTCTTTCAAGTTGCCCCTGCGCCACAAGTCAGCGATGCCAGTTGCTCCTGAGCGGCTGTCTGCTGGCTCCTTACGGAAGTCCGCTCCTTGCTGGCCTCACCAGATCCTGCCACGTAGGAGAGGGGACCACAGAGATTCCAGGCAGGGTGCACCGTGGGGATCAAGGCCCCAAGAACACCTGGCTTTGCCACTTGGTCTGGGAGGCATCATAACACCTTGAGTGACACTTCCTAAGCAAAGTGGCCCTCAGCCTCCTACTTAGAGTCACTCAGCCTGTGGGTGCCTCTCCACAGGTGCCTGCACCCTAGCAGAGACGGGCTTTCTCCGGCCCACCCATGCCCCTCTGCAGAGGCCACACCTCACTGCTTGCCGGTGCCCTGTCGCGTGGCACTTGTGAGGAAGCCAGGATGCTCGTCCGCAGGAGCCAAGGGCTCAGCAGTGTTTTGCTCTCTCCCTTTGGTACCAGGGTAGCCCGGGTCCAGCTGGACATGCATTTGTTCACCTACTCCTTTCGAATCCACTGGAGTCACTCAGTGGCCCAGGCTGGGCACAAACCTTCCTGCCTCGGCCTCCAGAGTGCTAGGATTACAGGGGTAGACCACCAGGCCTGTTCGCCCTCAGGGACGCATGGGCCTTCAGGGTGCACTCATATAGCACTCCCCAGGCTGTCTGTGTGAGGCTGTGGGAGCAGAAACCCACAGGGCGGACCCCTCCACAGCGGCAGTCCCACTGTCCTCTGCCGCCTGTCCTGGACTCGCTTTCCTTGTCTTCATACTCTCTGTCCACCGGGAGAGAGGCCCAGAGCCTCTTAATTCCTCTGGAACGCGGGCTCTGGCTAGGGGTGAAAGACAGTGGCCAAACAATGTCCCCATCGAGCTGGGACAAGAGTCCATGGCTGGCTGAAAATCAGCTTCCGGATGAGGAGAATGAATGGGGAAGAAATCACACGCATGTTGGCTGGCTGGGGGCGCTCAGAAAGAAGCATCTGCGGCGACTCTAATGAGGGGGGAGTTCCGGCCACGCAGGGCACTCGCCCACCACACCACTCCCCTCTGGGGATCCCTCTTGGCTCAAGGATGCCTCTCTGATGCATCCCAGGAAGGCCAGGAATTTCTCAGGAGGTAGAAGAGGCAGGGAATGGAGAGAAGATGCAGGCAGCTTTTCTTTTTCTCTGTTTTTTTTTTTGAGACAGAATTTCACTATATATCCCAGCCTGGCCTCAAACTCACAGCAATCCTCCTGCCTCATCCTACAGCGTGCTGGAATTAACAGGCAGTGGGGGACACACAGAGCCAACCTTTTACCCCTCCCTGTTTCTTATCATGCCACGCAAGGGGCCCACCCCCACAATTCCATGAACACCTGGCACCCCATGGACATGCCAGCGAGAGGGGACCACCTTCTTTGGAAACACCTTCCTGCAGGCCTCTGTGGCCCCTGGGTTGTGCTGGCATGGGCAGGCACCTTGTCCTTGGGCTCGGTGTCCTTCTGCAGCAGGCAGTCTGGACACAGAGGGGACAGCACCCAGTGGCCACCTACTTACACCCTGGGGAGTGCCAGGAAGGAGATCTGGGCCCCCTTGGTGGTCAGAGGCTTCTGGGGTATGCTAACCTGCAGCAACCCCACCACTGCCCCAACTTCTGTACTTCCTGTGACCAGCAAGTCACAGCCCCAGCCCCCAGGTGCACAAATCAGACGCCTGGATAGCACTGGTGACAAGGAACATGTTACAGACCCACCCACCCTCTCTCAGGGGTCCCAGCTCAAACCTGGGCCTCGAGGGCCACGTAGGCCACAGACTTCAAGTCCTCCTGAGGAAACAAAGAAGATGAAACGTCATACACCATTTTCAGACCATATGAGGAGTGATCCTATTTTACAGGCACTGGGTTAAATAACAGATCATTAAAATGGATTCCACCTGTCTTCTTTGTAGTTGTAGGCTCTGGGGCTACCAGACATTTTCAGATTCCGTATGTGACTTACACAGCTAACGGGCTACATCATTTAGAAGAACTTTTAAGCTGAGCTTGACAGGGAAATCAGAGGGCTTCCTGGAGGAGGCTGCTTCTGGGTACATAAGAAAATTAACACGAGACAAAGCAGCCTGCCCTGTGCCTGCAATTCTGCGTACTTTAACTAAATCCTTATCACAAAGCCATGGGTGTTGTGTTCCTATTTTACTAACAGGGTCTCCAGTGCTGGGTTAGGTCCCATCTGGCCACTGACCTGAGCCCCTCAGCAACTGTTGGGGAGGCAGAGTGTTTAACCTGCACCCCAGGCTCCGAGGCTCTGCCACCCCAGCCCACACTGCCTCTCCCACAGCTTGACAACCGGCCTGGGATCCGCCCAGCTGGTGAGGTTAAACTCTGACCAGCAGAGAAGCGGCTTGCACTGTGTCATGCACAGAGAAATCAAATTACCGAGAGAGGCCTCCTACCCTTGAGGGGAGCTCAGGAAGCAGCTTTCAGGGAAACGGCTGCCTGCACAGCTGTGTGGCCCTTGCACGCTGCCGCCTTGCATCCTCCTCCTGCGGAAATGTCACACCACGCACATAGGGATGCAGGAGCCCAGGAGGGTGAGCGTCACTGGCTCCCAGAACCTGGTTCTGAAGCAGGGCAAGCCTGGAGCTAAGTCCACTGTCAGCTCAGGCAGCGGATAGGATGCCTGGAGCAGCTCACTTCATGGCCGTGGCCCTGGTGTGTCTTGGATGCGCCAAGGCCATGCATGCACGCACACACATGCATGGACACAGGGCCTTATAAATCAGAGCGCCAAGTTTACCAATCAACACACAGACTCTGAGGCACACAGCATAAATCACTGGGGTTAGCACACATCACAGAGATCATAGCTGCTTCCTGGTGCAGGGTGGGAGGGCACGGGGAGGGCAATGGGACTCGCCGGTCTTACAGTTCTTCAGCTGAATTCCAAATATGCATCTGCAAACTGCCTGAACCTGCAGTACAGGGACCATCTAGGGGCCTGACCCCCTGGACACAAGTTCCTGATTGCTAAGTGCACCCAGACAACTGGACCAGCGGGTCCCACTGGCACTATAGTCTGCAGAGTGCAGGTAGACCCCCACCCCACTCCTTCCATCCTCCTGCTCCTCAGGCCCGAGGCCCATCCACCTCTAGCGCACCCATCTGTCCTGGCTCCCCTGGAAATCTGACCAGGCAGCTTTCTCATTTGGGAATAATGGAGCTGCTTGGCACAGCAAGAAGAGGCAAAGCCACTGCCTGGCTTTTCCAAGGAGCCTGCAGGGCCACTGTAATCTGCATTAATAATGAAGCTCTTGCAAGTGGGTGTGTAAGATCAGGTTAACTTAATGTGCACGCTGCAGGTCAGCTGCCGTTCTGCCGGGCTGACAGTAAGTAATATCTCTGCAGAGGGAGCCGGGCTGTGGCTAAATCAATTAGGCCCGCTTTGGCTGGTAGACAGCTGTTGGGTCAACGCAAGATAATTAGATGGACTCGTCATTTACCAGGTGGTTGGTAATGAAGGGATTAATTGCCCAGGGCTGGGGCTGAGCAGTGGCAGCTCTTTCTCCCCTCCCTAGCCCTGGAGAATGCCGGGGAAAGGCAGAGCCCATTCCTCTTCCGGCGTGTTTGGGTGCCCACCACGGAACCTTCAGAAACCAGTCTGATGCCTGGCTGAACATCTCTGGCTTCTGCTCCTCCCAGGATCGGGGTGGCCCAAGGGTCCCTTTCTGGGGCTCAGCTCTGAGGCTCTGTGCACGAGCTGGTGGGAAACCTTCTGAGACAGCGAGAGGAAGCAGTCCCAAGTCCCAGCAGGGCCATGTGGGAGTGAGCAACACGAGTCATGAGGACAGACTGGCGGCCTCAGGCGCATCGCCTGGCACTGCTTCTCAAGTAATGGGAAACGGGCCGTAAGAATGCAGCACCAGCTCTCCCTGCCAGCTGCCCCGGGCACCACCAGTACGCTTGGGGAGACATCCACATGGACGCAGCCTCCATCAACACAGCAGGGTCTGCTACAAACAGCCCTGGGGACATCCAGGACACACACAGGGCTGACAGCCACTGACCAAACCCCACACTCCCATCTTACAAGAGGCAGCATGGGGGCTGAGAGTGAGGAAAGCCAGCCTCTGAAGCTTACTGGTAAGAGGTGCCGAGTCAAAGGCTGAGCTACTTAGCAAGTCCTACACTGCCTCCTTTGAACCCCTGGTGGCCACCAATCCTGGCACCGAACCCTCTGGAAGGGTGAAGACCCCATCCACCTACTGCCCACCTGCCCTCCCGGACCATCTCCAAACAGTGCCCAGTGCCACACCAGCCACAACCTCAAAGCCCTTGATTTTCTGAATGGGCCATGGCTCTCCCGGCTGTTGACCCTGCTCTTGCTGCTCCCCCTGCAGCAATACTGTTCCACTGTGTACTTTCTGACGTGTCGTTAGAGCTCCAAAGCCAGAGGCCTCTTCCTCCTCCTCCACTCTGGCAGGTTCCTACTCACATGGGACGTGCCCCCACTTGTACAAAGCTCCCACCTAGCAGTTCCTCCATGCTGCCTAGGCACCTCTATTCCCGTGCCTTTCTCTGTTTCTTCTGCTAATGTCTACAGAAGCAGCCAAGGAGGGTATTGCTGAAAAGCTCTCCACCCTTGATCTATCGCAAGCCTTCACTGATCTAATACTTTCCACTGAGTCAAACCTTCAGCTTCCCAAGTGTCCCCAGGGTGTGGCAGCCCCAGTGAAGTTCTTGGGCTTCTCTCTCCAGCCAAGAGACAGAGGCCTCCCCTGGCCTGGGCCAAAGATCAGGTTCAGTAACAGTCGAACATGTGACTGTGTCAGCCCTCGCCCCCGAGCTTCCCGCCTGCCCTGGAATCCCAGGCCTCAGCCTGACTCACTAGGAGGGAGTTCGTCCAGAAAATCTTCACTGCCCTGCAGAGAGGGAGCACTAGGTGGGCATGCTCCTGCAGCCCAGCTAGTCTGGCTCTGCCTCCCATTGGGGAATTGCTGAGCCTCCGTCCCTCTCAACAGCGGAGTCCCCAATGTGCTTGCAGCATGGCAAAGATTCACCAAAGATTCATTGAGGTCCTGTGGCTGCAGCTCTGCTGAAGACAGAGGGCCCAGACCAGCTGGACGGCAGATAAAAGACTCCAGGTGCCTTAGAAAAACACCTGGGGAGGTCAGAGGTGAGCAGCAGATGCCAGGGAGCAGATACTTTGCTTCTTCTCTCCCTTCCCTCTGGCCTTCCTACCATTCCCTGCTTGCTCCCCTCCTCCGCCTCTCCTCCAGAGCTCCCCCAGCACACAGATGAGATCTCAGTGTGGCCTGGGGCCTTTTCCTGCCCTTCAATGATTCCCCACCCCAACCCGCAGACAGCTTGCAGGAGCTGGACCTGCTGCACCCCAAGCAACCACAGATGTGTTGCTTAGAAACCCATGGTCAGCGTGTATAATCACAGAGCAAGTGCTAAAGAAAGAACCAAGTGGGCAGGGCAGAGCCACACGGGCAAGGCTGCGTGACACCCGAGGGGTGGCAGGGTGGCACAGCAGTCACCCTCAGCGCCGTTTAGGGCCAGATATGCCCTGTGGATGCCCAGCAGCAGAGCTCTGCCCTGTGTGTCTGAACCCAGCCCATGCCTGCAGCTGTGCTTGGCCCACAGTGCGCAGCTGGCAGCTCCTGAACTTGCGGTGACTTTGCGCCAGCTGATCTGATCCACAATTACATTTTATTTTGGGGCCAGGGAGACAGCTGAGAACCAGGAAAATTATAAGACATCCCAGTGCAGTGCTGCTAAGAATATCACTACAAAGCTGTTTATTTTTTAACCAATTGTCTAAATGGTTAGAGGTTTGCAGGACACAAAAATAGGATTCTAGACACTAAAATCAGATGACAGCAGTCTTCCCAAGACAGGTCTAAGCCTCGGTCTGGTGAAAAATCCAGGTTTGCTTTGTTTCTTCTGAGGGGGTGGGATGGTTCTTGCACGAGGACTTCGCTAGCAGCCATGGGTGAAGCTGATGTCCATACAGAGGTGCTCACCAGCCATGAGGCCTCGAATCACTTGAGTTTCCCCTTGCGTAACTCCAGGAAGTGACAGCCAGCTCAAGGTGCCAACTAAGGGCCCCACTGGAGGTTCTGAACAATGTGGAGCCACCAGAGAAAGGGCTGAAAAGAGAGTCAGGTGGCCAGGCAGAGCTGCAGGAGCACGTTGGTGGGAAGTGACTTCGACGGCACCTGCCAGCTGACGCTGATGCCTTATCATACGAATTAATGGCGCCTGTCTGCACCAGCCTATGTCAAACCCAAATAACCAGGCAAAGAAAAGAAGGAGAACACTGTTTCTGGGAATGGTCTGGTGCCCACTGATCACAGCGTCTGTCACCTGCCTGTGACAGTGCCTTTCCGGGCCCAGTAGCTTGGAAGGCCTGATGGGAAAATTCAGGGCACCAAATCATGTCCATTAGTGTCTCAGGGATGCAAAACTAGCTTGCTCCTGTCCACTCAGCTCCCAGCCACATGGTTCCGAAGTCCTGGAGACAGCTCCCCCACAGAGGACCACACAGGGCCAGAGCGTGAAACTGGACTAGAACTGCAGCTACGAGGCAAGCCAGCCCACCAAGAGCCTCCCTGAGATAACCCAGGAAACAGTGGTCATCCTGCAGGGTACTTCCTCAGTGCCAGCAGAAGGGGCTGGGTAGTGTGCCCAGGTGTCCTTGAAGAGGGGCAGTGACGGTGACAACACACCTACACCCTCCCCAGTGACCCCCATTGCTGTCCTTCCCCTTCGAATCTCTAGGCCAGCACTATGTGAAGCCCTCACCCAGAGACTCACACATCACCTCCCCTGGATAGCCACCCTCCTGACTGACTCTCAGGGACAGCAGGTGGGGCTGACCTTGTCAGGTACCAGGATGGGTACCAGGAGGCACTGACAAGGACAGCTGACCTAGGTTCTCATCTGTTCCTGGAGCCTGCACCAAGCCGTGTGACAATGACAGTGGATAAACCCTGAACCACAGCACTCACGATGGCCACAGAATCCTGTTAGCAAGAGGGGGCAGGGAGCTGGCCCGAGGTCATATGGGAGGAAACAGTGGCGCCAGGCTCTGAAATGAGGTCCGACTCTGAGGTTGAGGTTTCCAGTGTGGAAGCCACCTTTGTGACCCTAACAGTGACATCTCATAGAGCCCTTGACTCAGCACTCTGATTCGATACTCCCAGCACCCCCATGAGGTCACTGGCTGGGAAAACTGACCCAGACAAAGACTTGGTATTCCAGGTGGTGCAACTGGTCATGTGTGGGCAGGACCTCTGCTCTTTTAATCACAGGGTTTGGGGTGTCACAACAGGATGGACTCTGCATTGCTGGGGAGATGGCAGGAAGCAGCACTTTTCAGCTAGACCAAGGGTCAACGCAGAAATAGCTCGGCCTGAGATGCCCAATGTCACCCCCCATAAGTACAGGATGTCAGCGGAGTTTGCAGGAACAGCTGAGCAGTTTCACATGACTTATGGCAAGTCCTCGGCATGGTCACTGCCCGCAGCAGGGATGTAGATGGCTACAAAGATGGGTATAGACAGGCTGGGAGACTGTGCGGCTCAGCCAGAGCACCACGCAGGCTCCTGAGATACCTCTAAGCTCAAGAAGCCCTGCAGAGGTGCAGCCTCTAGCATTACTAAGTTTACAATCCCTGGGTCAACGTAGCCTCATCCACCCAGAGCTCTGCCTGGGGACACAGGGCGGGCGGTGACCCATCGGAACACTAGACTTGAGCCCACTGTTCCTGGAGGGGCAGGCGAGAGGCTGGGACAGAAGGGAACAGCAGTTTCCAGTGCCATAAGCTCAGCACCTTGAGCCTGGGCACTGACCTCCGCCTGGCCAGGTCCAGGGTGAGGAAACTGAGAACTGCACAGCCAGGAAGGCCCAGGGCCTCCACTGAGCCGCAGAGCTCTCCAAGGCAGCTGTCTAAGAGGCAAAAGCCTGCTGTTAATGGCTCCCCACTCAGGTACTAATTAATGTCCCCACCAATGCTGCACAGCAGGACCTGCAACCCCCATGCAGCTGCCGCAGCAGCCAGGCCTCCTCACTTTGCTCCTTCCTTGGAGATCTTTCTTTACTCCAAGAAAGACTCACCACCAGAATTTCAGAAATGTTATAGGTTGAGTGCTCCTTACCCAAATGCTGGGGCCAAAAATGGTTTGCAGTTTGGATTTTTCACACTTCGGGGCACGCACACACACACTGTGAGGTGCTGGGGGTCAGGACTCAGGTGCCTCCCAAGCAGCTGAGCATAACTGAGTGTGGCACTTCCAGGGGCCTGCCTGGGGCTGTCACTGACCACTAGTTCAAGGTTTCCCACATGGGGTGTAAATGCCAGAGATCAGAGAGGTGCGGGTTCAGGAGCAGTTTGGGCTTCCAATTTCCCCACTAGGGAAGCTCAACCTGTTCGGTGGTGAGGAGACTGGGATGTAGCCGCCCAGGGGCAGATGCTGGAGCAGGGGGAGCTTCAAGTCCCCCAGAAGCCAACTTTGCAATTTCTCAGTGCCATGCCATACTCCCCCACAATGACGCAAAGGGACAGGAAGTCCCTGAAGCCTACCTGGATTGGATTGTAGAGCTCCTGCAGGGGACTCCGAGATCCTTTTCGACAGCAGATGTCCACACCAAAGGGATTCCTCCGCATGACTGAGGAGAGAAAGCAAACCTGTCAGAAAGGAGCCGCACGAGTTTGTTGACTGACAAAGAAAAAGGCGTCAGGAAGGAGCAGGAAGCAGGCAGGGAAGGAAATGAGATTGCTCCTGGCAAAGAAGGTGCCCAAACCGCGCCATGGCCCATGCACACGGCCACCCGGGGTCTGCCCCACACTCGCCCCCAGGCACACCCAGCAAGACAGAAGCCAGGCTGGGAGTGCAAGGCGGGCGTGCTGCGCTCACTGAGGTGAAGCCACGCACAAGACGAGGGCCAGACTGCACCTCTGCTCTTTCTTAAACTTATCTTCTCCATCTGCTTTCGGAGCACAACGATCACATTCCTCGCAGGGAGTTGGTGCATGAACGTGGCACAGCTCATTCTCCTCCTTCTCCTGGCCTCTCTCTCCGTCTCTCCATCCCCTTCCCCTCTGAGAAAGCTGTCTCCCTATATTCTGTCATCTACCTTTTACTCTGTTCTTTATTGCTATTGGGGGTACACGTGGCTTGTGTGTCTGGTTTATTTCACTTAATATCATGGTCTCAAGGTGCATCCACTTTCCTTCAAACGACTCAAGTTTATCCTTCTTTACAGCAGAGTAGTACTCCACTGCATGTCAATACCCACATTTTCTGTTTCCGTGCATCTGTTAATGGACACGTAAGCTACTTTCAAGATTTAGCTACTATGAACTGCTGCTACAATCACGGCTATGCGTGGACCACTGTAATGATCTTTTGAGAAGATACCTAGAAGGAAATCGTGTAAGAAACTTGGGAAAGATTTGCAAAAGAGAAATTCTTGGTTTTGCCAGATCCCAGACCAAGGGAGTAGTGTCTTTAAAGAATGTTTTCTCTGCTGTATCCTTGGGGCTGCAGAGGGCTGGGTGCCTTGCAGAAGGTAGAGACCCTGTGTCTTTGGGTCTGAGACCTAGCGAGGGCCCTCACGTGTATAATAAGACCACGGTTCTGAGAGAGCAAGCCCATCCAGGCACAGGGACGTGTGAGCCCGGCTCCGCATCACAGGAGGAATGCACGGACAAGAGGGGCCTGACGCTGGCCATGGCCATAGGGTGCCATCAAGGGAGGGATACGGGATGCACGGCCACGGAGCACCACATGGGCGAGCAGACCTGGGTACCACGTGGGTGAGGCAGGTACATGTGTGCACTGCACTGCCATGCACTGCGGTGCCCCGAGCTGGGACATTCTCAGCTCTGCTTGTGTCTCTGCACCTGCAGTGAATGACTCTGTGGTGACTGCTGAACCACTGGCTCCACTGGTCCCCAGGACCTGTGGTCCTGGGCACAGAGCTCCAGCCCACAGGACTGGGAGGCAAAGCCCCTCCTGCACCTCCCGACATGACACTACATTTCCTTAACATGGGAGCCCCAGCCCCAGGGCTGCAAGGATAAACGTGCATGGTTCTCGGCAGAAAGATGGGATTGAGAGGACACTGCAGGACCCACAGCCTGAGGCCAGCAGAACCACTGCTGTGCAAAGGGGACTGCTCCTCCTCCTGCCCCCTCCCCCTTCTCTTCCCCCTGCCCCTCCCCCTTCTCCTCCTCCTGCCTTCCTCCTCCTCCTCC
>PVKA01024338.1:0-34358 GCA_004027165.1 Ctenomys sociabilis | reverse complement strand
AGCCATGTTCTGTCTGGCTCCGATGAATTGACATCATTACATTTTCCACGGTGAGAATTTGTAACTTTGGGAGGTGATTTATTTTTCTTTTCCATTTTGAAAAAGTTCCAAGAAAGAGTACATAAAGTTGACCATTAAAAATGGATTTTTCTCTGAAATTACCAGATGAGTTTCAGACAGGCCATTTGTCACTGGAGGCTTCCTCAGGAGTAGGAAAGAATGGAATTTAGCATTACCATTATCTGTGGCAGAGCAGTTCTAGAGCCTAGGAGTGTCTGAGGTGGGAACAAGCTGAGCCCGCCCAGCTCCTTGGGCTTCCTAATGCCAGCCACCTGGCAGGAGCTGGGCATCCTGACCCCATGTAATTAAGGACCTCAGTAAATACCATGGGGCAGAACCAGCCAGGAGGTTTCCCTAGACTGTAGTGGTCAAATGTTTCTTTTCCTTAATTAGAGCAATTTCCTTAAGGCTTTCTCTTAACCTTCTTATCCTCTGAATAGAAATGTCATTAATTGCTGAGGAAACTAACTTCCTTCCTCCCTCCCTCCCTCCCTCCCTCCCTCCCTTCCTATCCATCCCTTAGGAGACTGCCAATCTTTTCATGCCTCCAGAGGCAGGCTACTGATTTGTCTTTCCTTTGTCATTTGCTTTTCTTTATAAGCATTTGCAGGAGGTGGTGGGAATAAAGAAAAACAGCCTCCTGACCTTCCTTGCGAGGTGGCACTCGTGGACCTCCCACTCCAGCACTGGGGACCTCATGGGGGGGGCCGCCAGAGAGGTGGTTAAACGACAGGATGGCGCACCCCTTCAGCAGCCCCCTCGGCGAGACAAAACACGCTGTAAAAACTTCTTCTGGAAGACCTTCTCCTCCTGCAAGTAGACTCCCCACCATCTTGCTTGAGGAGAGCAGTTTGGACCCCCAATAAAGTGAATGCAGCATCGTCATCTTTCTTTTTTTGTATCACTTGCAAAGTATTTTAATTTAAATTTCCATAATGCACAGCTTCCAGGAGGCTGAGGCAGGAGGATCACTGCTAGTTTGAGACGAGCCTGGGCTAAAGTGAGCTCAAGGCCAGCCTGAACTGCATAGTGAGACTCTGTCTAAAAAAGGACCATAAAATTAAAAAATCAATTTCTTTTTTCTTTTTTTTTGGCAGAACTCAGGCCCTTGTGCTTACCACAGAAGCGCTTATTCCATTGAGCCATCTCCCCAGCCCAAAAAAATCAATTTCTACAATGGCCACATGTGGAGGCCCTGAACTGCATAGTGACACCCTGTCACAAAACAAAACCCCTATGAATTTCAGTAATCTATGCCTGAGTAATTAGGAACTTTTTTGTGGGAGGGAGTATATGCTAGAAATTGAACTCAGAACCTTGTGCTTGCCAGGCAGGTGCTGTGCTACTGAGCAATATCCCTGGTCCAAAAGAACACTTTTTTTTTTTTTTTTTTTTTTTTTTTGTGCAGGGCCTCACTACACAGCTTGGACTCATAGTGATCCTGTTTCCTGCCTCCCTAATACTGGGATTACAGGTGTGCGCCACCATGCCTGGACTCCAAGAGAACACTTTCTGCTATAGGTTTGAGAGCAGCTTGGGCTGCAGTGAGACCCTGTCTCCAAAAACAGAGATTTTTAATGTGAAGAGTAACAGGCATGGATGCAGCACCGAGGCCCTGGAGTCCTGCTCAGTAAGACACACCCGGGCACAGACGCACGCGCTCCCAAGAGCCTCTTCAGTGCTCTTTGGCAGGAAGTACCTAACCTTGGCGGGTGGCAGCGCCTTTACCCGGCATGCACAAAGCGCTGCTTTGATTCCCAGCACCAAAAACTTCATAAGCATAGTTTTTACATTGTGCTCCAAGAGCAAAATAATTACTCTTTATGTTTTAACTAAAATTAATTTTAAAACAATTGTTCGGCTATTAGAAAAGGCATCATGCTGACATGCTTATAAAAGTTATATTCAAACTTGCCATTATGTTCCAGTTTTAATTAGTAACAATATTAATTTGTTCCAATTCTTCTTGCAGATTATAGCTTTAGTTTTGCTTTCATGTCTACTTTTAAAGTATTGACTTTAAACCAGAAGCCCAGCAATGCTGCCAGCCGGCCCATAGCTTGCTCCCATCCAGCGTTGGTTTTGGTCTGAGATAGGGTCATGCTTTTGTAGCTCATATTAGCTTGTACTGTGTTCAGGCTGGCCTTGAACCTATGGTGACCCTCCTGCCTCAGCCACTCCTGGGATGACCAATGTCACCACCACACCTGGCTTCTTCCAAGGTCTCATTCAGACTTTGTCAGTAATGGTTTTTTTGGTGGTACTAGGGATTGAACTCAAGACCTTGTTGTATTTTGTATACAGCTGTCCTCCTGCTTCCTAATTCCTTAAGTATTTACAGTGGGTAATGGTTAGATGAAGGCTATCGGAGCCCTCTGGGAGGCTGAGGCAAGAGGATCCCTGACATAAGCCCCGCTTGTGCATCTTAGTGGTTTGTATCATTAAGACTATTTCTCAAAATAAAAAAAAAAATAACATTTAAAAATAGCTGGAGATGTAGTTTAGTACAAAGGCTTTGGTTCAATCTCAACTACTGAAAAAAAGTGGGAAAAAAAGAAGGTGAGCATGGTGGTATTTGCCTATAATCCCTGCATCCTGAGGGGCTGAGGGCTGAGGCAGGAGGATCTCAAAATTTGAGCCCAGCCTGGGCAGTTTAAAAATTTGTTCTTAGGGCTTTTTTTTTTTTTTTTTTGTACTGGGAATCAAATTCACAATTTCACATTTAACCAGGCAGGCACTGTGCCACTGAGCTATATCCTCATGGGACCAGTTTAGCAATTTAACATGACCCTATCCCAAAAGTTAAAAAGGCTGGGGATATAGTTTATTACAAAGCACCTGGGTTTGGTCCTAGTATAGAAAAATAACATTAGAATGAGAGACAATTTCATTTTCCTTTTTGTTTTTTTTAAGGTCTCACTAAGTCATCCAGACTAGCCTCAAACTCAAGATCTTCCTGCCTCTGCCTGTCGAGAGCTGGGATTCCAATCATAGGTGTGCACCTAGCTATGAGAATTTCACTCCCTGTAATGTGATACAGAGCAGCCTCTGAGGCCCTCACTGAGCAGGATTTTGGTCTGCTGGAAGGAAGTTAGGGGTAAACTGCTGGATTTCAAAAACACTTATCACATTGTAATTCTTCCTCACAGCACTGAACCCCTAGCTTGATTACAAGATTGTTCTGGACTCGAGTCACAAACACTACAGGAAACACCCCCAGTGTGGAGTTCTTATGTACTAAACTGTATCTTTTCCTTTTATATTTATTTATTTATTTACTTTTTGGTGGAACCAGGGATTGAACTCAGGCTCTTGTGTTTGCCAGGGAAGCGCTTATTCCACTGAGCCATCTCTCTGGCCCATAAACTGTATCTTGAGCTCTAAGGCAGCCTACTTGAGGGGCTGTGGTGATGGGTAGGGGGACCACTGTAATGGAGTCTCAGGGTGGGGAAAGATTGGGTCCAACACCCTACAGTCAAGATGCTAAATTTTAAAGTTTAGAAGCTGGGTGTGGTGGTGCACACCAGTTATCCCAGCACTCGGGAGGCTGAGGCAGGAGAATCATTGTAACTTTGAGGCTATCCTGGCCTCCACAGTAAGACCCTGTCTCAAAGTAGGCTTGCGATCACACTGGGAGCTAGGCCAAGTTTCTGAGGGTCAGACCTGATATTGGGACAACCAGCCTTGGCTGGCAGAGAACACTGGGATATTAGCCTTTCTCGTGACACCAGGGGAGCAGAGTCACTGAGTTGACTGCTGACCTTTCTGTTCCTTTTCGCAGAGCTGGGCTTGTCTTCCTAATTACTAGCTGGATAAAGTCTCCTGTGATGGAAGAGGCTTAATAGCATCCACATTTCCCACACAGCAGCTTTAGGGCATGCTAACTGGGTCAGTGCACTGCTGGAAGATGCTGGCCTGAAACGCCAGCCAATCTCAGGACCTTGGGCTTGCCAGGCAGGCGCTTATGCCACTGAACTATCTCACTGGCCCCAGAAGTTTGTCTTTCTAAAGATTTTTCTGCGTTCCTATAATCCCAGCACTCAGGAGGCTGAGGCAGGAGGACTGTCCTAAATTGGAGGCCAGTGTGAACTACATATCAAGACCCCGGTGCAGCTGGCCAAATAGCTTAGTGGACTAAAGCACCTACAAGTAGGCGCAGGGGCCAGGGCTCAATACCTGGGCTTGCTGTGCCAGCCCCAACCCTGAGGTGCACTAAGATGGCAACTGAGACGGGGTGTGGCAGTAATACTAGCTCTTGGGAGGCCATAAACAGGCAGACAACTACAATCCAGTAAGAAGGCCTTGAGCACCTGTGGATCCTTCCCTAAAAAAGAAAATGACCCTGCCAGCACAACAAAGAGCATACATATTTTTGTGTAGAGTAAATGGCTGCTTCTCAATTTTGGTCAGTTTCCTCCACCTGCAGTCCTTAAAATTGGGCTTCACATTCTAACTGAGCAGTAAGTGCCTGGGGATAACAACAAGGCTCTACCAATGACATCACCAGGAAACCCACCAAGTGCAAACTACCTTAGGTCAGGGAATGTAATTTTTTAGTTAGGCTGACCTTGAACTGACTATGCATAGGCCAGGGCTGGCCTCCATCTTGTAGTTATACATACAACTGCCTCAGCCTCGCAAGGATGGGCTTCTAGACACATACCACTCCCAGTGAGGGATTCCATTTTTAATAAATACAAAAGGGATCTAAATATTAAAGTTTTTATTTTAGCTGGACTTTATATAGAAAGGAAGAGGCAAAGGCCAGCTGAACAACCCACCATTTCTAAGTCCTCATCCAGATAATAAAACTGTCATTTAGGCACTGTGGCAGGCTGGGCAGGTGGTCTGCAAGCCCAGTTTGGGAAACTGAGAAATATCTCAAAATCCTATCTCAAAAATAAAAAGTAGCTGGGTACGGTGGTTCAGGCCTATAATCTCAGCAACAGGGAGGCTAAGGCAGGAGGATTGCTGTGTTAGAGGCCAGCCTGGGATACACACAGAGTTCAAGGCCAGTCTGAACTATACAGAAAGACCCTGTCTCAAACAAACAAACAAACAAACAAAAAAATGTCCTCCTCCCAAAAAAATACTAAAAAAGGGCTGGAGATGTAGCTTAGTACAAGGTTCTGTTTTACTCCCTGTGCTGTAGGGGTGGGGGTGGGGTGTTGTCTTACTAAAATAATCACACACTGAAGAAAAGCCTGACACTTGGAGAAACCCTGAAGGAGCCTCTGTGTGTGTGCATTACCTGCTGGAACTCTACCAGTGTTGTCTGTCTTACTTGGGCAAACCACAGAGTAAGGCTCCTTGGTCTGAATGTGCAATGTGACCAGAGTTTGGGGAGCCCCTGGCTCTTAACTGCAGGTTTCCCTTTTGTTTAAAATAGGGTCATACTCTGTAGTTTAGTCTGGCCTTGAACTCACAGCCATTTTCCTGCCTCACCCTCCCAAGTGTTGGGATTATAGACATGTGCCACCACACTTGGCCGCTGCGATTTTTGATTTTTGTTGTCTTTTTTTGGTGGAACCAGGGATTGAACTCAGGCTCTTGCGCTTGCCAGGCAAACGCTTATTCCACTGAGCCATCTCCCTGGACCCCACTGCAGTTTTCTATACAGGCAGAAAGACTCACTAGCAAGCTGTGTGGGAACTTTGGCAGTGTGTGAGTATTCCGCTATCACTTCCAAAGTTCTAAAATCTTCAGCTGGGGCTAGTGATGTGCTCCTGTGATTCCAGGACTTCGGAGGCTAAGGCAGGAGGATCACAGCAATGATCCTCACAGGCCAGCTTGTGCTACATGGCAAGACATGTCTCAAAAACCAACCAGACAATCGATTCTCAGCCTTTTGGCTAAGATCAAGTATAGCATATGTTCTTAACAGTTTAATATCTGAAGTGGGATGGTAGCATACATCTGTAATCCCAGAACTCAGGAACCTGGGCAGTAAGATCTTTTTGCGTTTGAGATCAACCTACAAAGTCAGCTCAATGCACCATGGAAGTAGCTCAGTGGTCTAAGCACTTGCCTGGCAACTGCAAGGACTCGAGTTTGATCCACATACTGCATGCCGTGTTGGTCCTAAAACAGGCATGGTGGCGCACGCCTATAATCCCAGTGCTGGGGAGGCTCAAACAGGAGGATCACTACAAGTGTGAACTGTGTAGCAAGACTCTGTATCAAATAAATAAATAAATAAATAAATAAATAAATAAATAAATAAATAAATAAATAAATAAATAAATAGAAGTGAGCTCAAGGCCAGCCTGAACTGCACAGGGAGACCCTGTCTCGAAAAAACAAAAATCCAAACCAACTAAACAAATAATACCAAACTCTCAAGTAGCATGAATCCAGCTAAAGTAAAATGGATGGGCTGGTGAGACAGCTCAGTGGACTAAAGCTCCTGCTTAAGCAAGTGCAAGGACCACAGTTTGATCCCTGGCACCACCATATGCCTGTAATGCCAGCACTGGGGAGGCTGAAAACAGGAGGATCACTAAGTCTGAGCTGCATAGTGATCCTGCAACAACCAAATACATTAAACAAAAAGACAACGACTGGGCTAGGGAAATGGCTCAGTGGAATAAGCACTTCCCTGGCAAGCGCAAGGGCCTGAGTTCAATCCCTGGTTCCACCAAAAAAAAAAAAAAAAAAAAAAAAAGACTGAAGGGAAAAAATTAATTAGTAAATTAAGCAGCCAGACAATCTGATGAGTAAAAGCACATTAATAATTCTTATAATTAAAGCATTTAAAAATATACATACTATTATCTAATTCCTTTCTCTGTGGAAAGTGAATATTAGTTTTCTCCTCCTGCTCTCACCCAGGAATGCAGGGCTGGTGAGCTGGTAAGAGGCAATTAACGCGGTGCCTGTCAAGCCTGGTGCCTAATGGGGACCGACATCTGACTAGCTGAAAGACTGGAACACCACTAATGGGGAGTTCATTAGACCAGCTGCTTTGACATTCTGTTCATGGCTATTTTTAGACATACAGTGGACCCAACTTCCAAACTCAATGCGTTCCCGAGGGCTGGCTATAACTCAACTTGTCAATCAAAGGCTTAGGCTCCTCTACAGGGACTTTAAAGTCTCTTCTGTACACAAGCAGATCTGTGTCTTTAGAAAAAGTTAAAAAAAAAAAAAAAAGAAAAAAAATCCGGGTGTGGTGGCGCATGCCTGTAATCCCAGCACTAGGGAGGCTGAGGCAGGAGGATTGTTGTGAGTTCGAGACCAGCCTGAGCTACAAAGTGAGTTTAAGGCCAGCCTGAACTGCATAGTGAGACCTTGTCTCAAAAAAAGAGAAAGAAAGAAAGAAAAAGTGGCCCTGTATTTCTCAACTAACCCTATGGACAAGAAAGGATATCACGGCTTCTTCCATAATTCTCAAAGGGTTAATTCTGTATCTGAGATCTTTTGGAAGCATATTCGGGTCAGAACTCAACTTTGGTTTTAAAACTAAAGTGCCATGGCTGGACAAATAGTTCAGTGGATTAAAGCTCAAGCAGACACAGGGGCGGGGGTAGAATGGGGTAGGGTGGGGTGGGGTGAGGGTGGGTGGGAGGTGTTTGACTCCAGGCCTGCCCCCCCCAGGTCATGCTGTGACAGCAATTGAGATGGCGTGGGGGCAAGCCCTGCCTGTAATCCAGGAGGATTACACTAAGTCCAATTTAGCAGTGAGACCTTAACACCCTGTAGACCCTTCCCTAAAATACACACACACAAACCCAGAAAATATTAAGAACCCAAGTTATTGGGCTGGGGAGATAGCTTGGCGCTAAGAGCCTGCCTGGCAAGCTCAAGGACCCAGGTTCAGTCCTTGGTACTGTATGCTGTGCTGGCCCAGGAACCCCGGGTGCACCATGCCACCAAAGGCCTGTAATCCCAGTGTTGGGGAGGCTAAGACAAGAGAGTCACTAGGAGTCCGAGTGTAGTGAGACCCTGTATCAAATAAATAAATAAAAGATGAAAAAGAAACCCAAGCTGTTTGTATGTCAGGCCTAACTCAAGGGTCCACAATGCATCTGTCAGGAAAGTGACCGACTGGTGAGAGTGGCCCTCGACTGCTCTGCCCAGCCGTGAAAGGAAAGTGATCCCTCTCTGCATATGGGATGTCAGGCGCAGAAGCCGCTACTATCTTTTGCAAGGGCTGTTACTGAGCTGCACTCCAGCCTTTGTCCTTTGTGAGGGAGTCTCCCTATGTACCCCATGCTGACGTTGAACTCAGGATCTGTTTTGAGACAGGGTCTCGCTGTTGTAGTTCAGGCTGGTCTTGAACTCACTATGTAGCCTTTGTGATGTGAGGAAGTCTCAGGACCCCATGTATCCCCACTCTGATGTGGACAGAGGCAAGATAAGCCCAGCTAAGAGTCTATTTCTGAGGCTTCAGTGTGGTGCATACTGGGACTCGGCACTTTAAAAACTGCTCAAAAAGCCCTCACTTGCTTTCCAGGGCTCAACATCTTCCTGCCTCAGCCTCCTGTGCAGCTGATCCTACTACAGGCATGAAACCAGGGCCTTGTGTGATTTCTGGTGGTCCTGCTAGGCCTTCACATAGATGCAAACCTGTTCAAAATTACCTTAGCCTGGAGCCAAATCCTGCTTCATACAGAAACACAACAGGTTGTTTTATTTTTTAAATTAGGGTTTTTTTTTTTTTGAGACAAAGTCTTGCTATGTAGTTCTGGGTGGCCTTGAGTTCAGGTTGTAGCCCAGGATGACTTTCAACTTGTGATCCTCCTGTCTCAGCTTCTTGAGTGCTGGGACTACAGAGATGCACCACCATGCCCAGCTTTCTGAGTTTTATTTTTATGAGTAGAATATATTTACTGAGGGAAAGCAAGCTCTTGTCTGAGAGAGGGACACGACGGGGGCCCAAGCGGGTAGTCCCCCAACTTTTTCAGTTTTAATGTGCCCTGGAGTGTGTAGCTCTGCTCTCCTGCAATGACACATGTGCTATTTTGCTCAGAACCTCATTGTGCTGGGTGGTCTGTTCCAGCGGCAGTGCTGCTGTGGCATCAGATGAAGCCATAACACAGCCCACCAGCACCTGCACAGTTCCTGGTCACTCGCTGCTGTCTGCAAAGCATCTGATGTCCTCAGGGCGCCTGGGTCCCCACCAGGGACTCACGTGCAAGGCCACTTTTCTGGAGGTGATCCTCATTTCCCGTCTTCTGAAGTGCTGTGCTCGGGACACTGAATTGATGCTTTTTAAATTGAGCATTGACTTTTATTAAGGTTAAAGGAGGCAGGCACTACAAAATATGCTACAGAAGGCAAATGAGGGGCCAATGTAATCCAACGGGCGTAAGGCGAAAGTGACAGGAAGCCAAATGGATCTGTGCCCTCCCGGAAGGTCAAGAGGGGAACAGTTCTTCCTGTTGTTCTGTTGAATTGTCTTCTATAGCCAACCCTCCACCCCAGGACCGTTACATGTCTTTATATAAGAACTGGCCAGCATGTACTTAGGGAATAGCTCAATGGTAAAGCATCTGCTTAGCACGTGTGGGGCCAGGGTTTCGTCCCCAGCACCAAAATGTGAGCTGGGTGTGTTGTGCACCCTTGTAATCCTAGCATGCAGGAGGCTGAAGCAGGACTGTCTGGAGTTAATGGCTAGCCTGAATTACACAGTGAGACCCTGTCTCAAAAGAGATGCAAAGAACTGTCAGTGATCACTGTATTAAAAAGTCAAATGTCAACCATAACAATCACCCTTTTCCCAGTACAGATGGTGTACAGCAGATTGCAAAACCTGTAGAATAAGTCTGCACAAGAACAGGAGGTGTATAAACTGGAAGTTCTCTGCACTGCACCCAGGGAGATTTGCAGATAAATCAGAAAAACTGCTATAATGACCTCTTCTCCCCCATGCTGATAAAACATATTAGAAAACTAAAGTTTCACAGTGGTAACAGATATAATTTCCCAATACTGAGTTAGATATTAGAAATGGTGAATCAGACTCTCTGTAAGTCCCTGTGGCCTGCAAACTTAATAACGTGCCTCTAAGCAAACAAAAATACTCATTAACTAGAGTCACAGGTCTGCGGCTAGCATCAGCTCTCATCAGTCACCTCTTTGTGTCTTTTTAAGACAAGGTTTTGCTATGCAGCCCAAGCTGGCCTTGAACTCACTCTGTAGCCCAGGCTGGTTGAACTCGCAGTGATCCTCCTGCCTCGGCCTCCTGAGTGCTAGGATTACAGGTGTGTGCCACCTTGTCTGGCCTCCAGTAGTCACCTTGGTTATACAATTTGTGTCTCAAATTCTATAGTTCTGGCTATAGAATAAGAGTATGAATATACCAAATATAATATTTCTTTTCATTGCCCTTAACCATTACTTTCATTTATACTATTTATTTTTTGGGGGAGTGTATACTGAGAATTGAACCCAGGGCCTCATGTATGCTCTGTGCCCTATAACCAAGTAACACTGTCAAACCTGACAAGAGCTTATATTTTGGCTACTGTGGGTCAAATACATGGCCTTTGCATTAAGCTCTATCTCCAGCCCTCTTTAAAGACAAAAAATAGGCAGGGTCATGCTAAAGCTGGTCTTGAACTCAGTAAGTATCCCAGGCTGGCCTTGAACTCTATAGGCTTGTGCTACCCCCACCAATATAGTGTCTAAAATTTTGAGACAGGGTCTTACTATATTGCCAGGCAGGGCTTGCAATCTTCCTGCCTCAGCCTTTACAGCACTAGAATTACACACACGTGCCACCATGCCTGGCTGTCTTTTTTTTTTTTGAGGTACTGGGGATTAAACTCAGGACCTTGAGCTTGCCAGGCAGGCGCTTATTCTATTGAGCTATCTCCCAGCTCCTTGGCTCTCTTTTAAATAGGAAACTTGGGGCTAGGGAGATGGCTCAGTGGAATAAGCGCTTCCCTGGCAAGTGCAAGGGCCTGAGTTCAATACAAGGTTCCACAAAAAAAAAACAACCAAGAAACTTAAGAACAGCACGGAATTGGTGTACTGACATTAACTGAACATAGGTAGATGAAGCCAGGTATGGTAAGACACTCATGTAATCCCAGAACTCAGGAGGCTGAGGCAGGAGGATGCCCATGAGTTCAAGGCCAGCCTGAACTATATACTGAAACCCCATCCCAAAACAAAACAGGAGAATGGGCATATGAAAAGCTCTGGAACAGGCTTTCTGGAAGGCACGCAAGCCAGACTTCCAGCTGGGGCCAAGAGAACAAGCTGGAGGCACGGGCAGAGTAGACTGCAGGAAGTAAAATAACCAGGCTGAGGTTGTTTACTGGCAGCAGAAACCATGGTCGTGGGTCTCCCTCTGCATCTTCCGGCTGTAGCTAGGCAGGGTCTTGCTTGGCTCGCTTGGTTCCCTGTGAGTCTCCAAGCAGGGAGCTCTTCCTAGCTGAGAGAGTCCTGAGCGAACACAAGCTCTGGGTCTGCTGCAGGCGCTGGCTGAGCTCCTGGGCGCAAGCCTGCTGAACTGCTTCTGTCTTCTTTACAGCCCAGTGCAAAGCAGTGGCCAGCGCTTGGGGGTCCTCCTTGGTGACCAACTGCAGCAAGAACAAGAGCCCCTGAGAGGCACTGCCTCTGCCCTCCTCACCTGCACCTCAGGGTTCTCTTAGGAGGAGAGTGAGACCAGGTGACAGGAGGTGATGTGACCTTTGCTCTATCCTGAGACATTGTCAAGTGGCTTCTCTTAGCATTCAAACACAGGAAATTTAGCCGAGCTTAAGTTAACACAAATTCCTTCCCTAAAGGAGCTAAACAGGGAGGATCTGGAACGGGGAACTAGACAATGGGTAAGAGGCAGTACCCACCCTCATGGGCTCTTTTGTCAAGCTTCCCTAGCTTGGCCTTAGCCAGCACAGGAGGACCCTAGGGTGGCCTTCTGCACTGCTCTATAGGTCTTGGGGTTGGCTGCAGAGCCTTTTCTCTTAAGACAGAGTCTCATGATGTAGTTGAGGCTAGCCTTGAACTGTGTAGCCCAGTCCTGTGAGGACAGGGTGTCTGCCCTGGCCAATGGATCTTCCTTGACTTCTTGCCAGCTGGAAGCCCTCCAGAAATTCAAGCCCTGTTTTTCCTCCCTGCCATGGCCAACCCTGGACCAGAAGTAACAATGACAATGGGGGAGGTGCACCCATTTTCTTTTTAAAGTATCTTTGGCTTAGATAAGGGAGGCGCTTATGATTGCTTTGGCATGCAGCAGGCAAACCAGTGGCTATAGTCTAGCTCTGCAGAGGTGAAAAGAAACCCTGTCTATGCCTCTGCACGGGCCCACTACACCTTAGGGGAAGTCACTCTGCAGCTCCGTGTCCCTCATCCTCGCCCACCTCCAAATCCTGACTAGATAAGCTCAGCTCCGGGGCAGGTTTCTCCTGCAGTGCCGAAAGGATCTGGCTTGTAAGTGCAATTTGGGAGGCGCACTCTCTGCTGATGCCCGTGTCGACTGCATCTGCTTCTTCCCCGAAGGTGGCTTTGGACTCTGCCAAGCAGATGTGAGAGAGAGGTCAGCAAGCCCTGTAACCACATGGCCCAGCAGGTGGGCAGAGCCAGGCTGAGGGATGGAGAAAGGTACCCCGAGGAGGAGGGTTGCCCTGCAGACAGGGGCCTCTTGCACTGAGAAAACTTCAGGGGGCGTCCTACCTTCCTGCCTTGACAGGATGCTGCCCTCCTTGTCCAGAGCCTGGAGGTAAAGCTGAAGGAGCTGCCTAGACTGCCGGGCCTCCTCTCGCTGGTCAAGCACCCGCTGCAGCGTGTTCTGGAGGCCCTGGACGGCAGCACAGCTCTGGCAGAGCTCCTCAGCCAGGTCTGGACATGGCACATCGATGAGAACCTAAAGCACATGGTTGGCGCTGAGGACCACAGCACTTCCAGACACGCCCCGCACACCGATAGCATTAGCTTTTCCCAGTGACCCATGGGCTGGCACAGGCTCAAGTGAGGCAGGCAACTTTTCTTTTTGGGGGGAACTGGAGATTGAACTCAGGCCCTTGTGCTTACCAGGCAAGTATCTATTCTACTGAGCTATTTCTCTGGCCCCAACAGGCAACTTTAAAACAATATTCTAGCATAGAAATAGGGAAATGAGAAAAACAATTCCTTAGTGCCTCACTGGGACAAATCCAAGCCCCAAGAGTTATGTATTTATCTAGTGGTCCTGTGACTGGACCCAAGGCTTTCATTTCTAGCTACATCCCCAGATTTTGAAAAAATTTTTGGTTTTGGACAGGGTCTTACTATGTTGCTAAGTTGCCCACACTGGGCTGGAACTTGGCAAGCCTACTGCCTCAGCCTCCTGAGTAGTTGGGATTACAGGCCTGTAACGTGGTGCTTGGCAAGAGCCTATATCTTTTGAATACTAGATTAGGAATGGCCTCTATAGGAGAAAATTCTATCTTTAAATTTTGTTGTATCAATTTTTGAATAACTGTTAGTATTTTCTCACAAAATTTAAGAGGCATGTATCTCAGGAGGAAGGCTCCAGTGTGACCCCACTTCACAGGTGAGGAAAATGAGGTGAGAGAGAATAAGTCTTCCCAGAACCACGTCTCAGTCTTATCCCTCCAGCCCAGCAGGTGCCATGTGCACCTCCCTTCCCTTCCTGTTCATGGCCTGTAGCCCTCCTGGGCCTGCTTTCTTTCATCCAGGAGTGGTTGGCCTCAGCTCTTTGGGGTCCTGTTTTTCCTCCGGAGCCCACTTGTCAGGGCCCTGGGTGTGACACTTGACACTGTGGCATTTGACACTGCTATCCTGGCAAGGTCTTTGTGCCTGATGCCCCTGGGATGAGCTTCAGCAGCACTGCCTGGCATGGGGAGATGGGCAGAGCCCAAACCCTGGCGTGTAAGGGTGCTTGATAAATGTGGCAGTACATTCAGGAACTGAGTACCTTGTACTGGGAAAAGGAATGAAGGTGCCTTTTCCACACTGACCTGGGAAGCCTTTCAAATATTCACTTATACACAGGCAAAGAGGCTCCATTCACATAAAAAATGGGGGTTAGCTGGGCATGGTGGTATACACCCTCATTCCTAGCACTCAGGAGGCTGAGGCAAGAGGATCCCTTTGAGTTGAGGCTAGCCTGGGCCAGATAAGCATGTTCCAAACCAGCCTGCACTACACAGTGAGACCCTTTCCCCAAAAAGGGGTTGGGGAGGACAAGATTTACACAGCCTTGTTTGTCTGGAAAACATCTCCAGCTTGGGACACTAACCTGCCAGCTGGCACCAGTGAGGGAAACCTGCACCCTTTCTGTTCATCAGCTTTTTTTTTTTTTAATTTTTTTTTTTTTTATTTTATTGAAGAACAAAGAGCAATGAGACAGTTTTAAATCAAATTACTAGAACAGATTCAGTAATTAAAACATTGTACTTTGTTTTCCTGTTCATCATCCTTATTGAAATATCTGTCCAATAGGGTTTGATTCCTTTTCATCCATTCAATACGTTTTAATATAAATTCCATAGATTTTATATATTCAGAGTTCCACAACCATCCCCACGACTCATACGACTTGAGCGATGCTCTTCAAGTAATAGAGCACATACTTAGCATGTATGGGGCCCAGATTCAATCACTAGTACTGAACAAAATTTTCATTGCTACCCTTGAAAGAAACCCCTTTGCAGTTAGTCCCTGATTCTCAAGGCCCGTGGCCCACACAATCATTAATCTGTTCTGGTCCTCCCGCTCCTGGGAGCTGAACCAAGGCCTGCACACATTAGGCAAGTGCTCTGTTACTGAGCTACATCCCCATCCTCTCTAGTCCTTATTTTTAGGCAGGTTCTTGTTAAGTTATCTATGCGGGCCTTGAACTTGCAATCCTCCTGGCTCAGCCTCTCACACAGCTGGGATTATAGGTATGTGCCACCACACCTTGGTTTTATTTTCTCTCTGGGTTTGGATATGCTGGCCACTAATGCAACCACAGATTTTTGTGGCCTTTTATTGTCACACAAATGTGTTACTCTTCCATAAAGCCAAAGGACATTTGACAGCACCAATTTACCACATTTTCCTTATCTGGTCATTGTAGGCATTGGGGTTGTTTTCACTTCTTGGCTACTCTGTGTTTTTCTGTACCTCTTAAGATTATGGACCACATGAAAATATTCATATTACTTATTCAGGCAGGATCTTGCAATATAATTCAGGCTGGCCTTGAATTTGTAGTGATCGTCCTGCCTCAGCCTCCCACGTGCTGGGATGACAGGTGTGCACAGGGTCCTTCCCTGCTGCCTGAATCAGAACACCAGTGTCTGGCTTGTCTACTCCCATGGCACAGGGCACAGAACTATGCTGGGCACAGGGCACAGAACTATGCTGGGCACAGGGCAGGGGTTGGGTCAGTTCCTTATGAATGAAAACACTGCTTCTCGACCAAATTTTAGCTAAGATCAAGTGTTGAATGAAGATAACATTTTTATCCCAGTTTTGCTGGAGAGGAAATAAATGTAAGCAGAGAAGCTAAGATGCTGCCTCAAAGTCACAATGACAGAGCTGGGATTTGAACCAACCACCCCAAATTTACATTTGCTACAAGGGCTGGGAGATAGCTCAGTGACATAAGCACCTGCCTGGCAACTATGCAGATTTGCCAGCAGCACCCCTGCCCCCCCCCCATTCTACTCCTCAAAGCTTAATGGGGCCTAGATATTTGTATTTAAGAAAAAAATCCACAGGTAATTCTGATGCATACTGAGGGCTGAAAAGGACCATAAAATGAATACTTAATTGTAATGTAAGAATTATTTAAAAACAAAGCTGTGCAGACTGAAGCAGGGTGGTTGCTAATTTGAGCTCAGTCTGGGTAAATTAATAAGACTTAGCTAGACAGTCTCAAAATACAAAATTAAAGGAAGAGAAAAGCGGGGCTGGGGATGTAGCTCAGAGGCAAGGCTCTGGGTTCAATTCCCAGTACCACCACCAAAACAAACAAACACAAATTATTAGGTGTAGAGTATTTGTCTGGCATGACAAGGCCCTGGGTTTCATACCCAGCCACTCATGGGATGAGGCTAAGGGGGTAGGGGTGGGTGTGGGCAGGAGGTGGAGGCAGATTAGGAATTAAGAAAGAAGAGTCTGCACTGTGATGCACACCTGTAATCCCAGCACTCAGGAGGCTGAGGCAGGAAGACTACTGTGAGTTGAAGGCCAGCCTGAACAGCATGGCAAGGCCCTATCTCAAAAAGACCAAAAAGAAAAACAAAACAAAACAAAACAAAAAAAAAAACCAGAAAGAAATAATAATTAGTTATGAGAGGCTGAGAAAACTAGATAAAAAATTTGGGCAACTCAGCCCGTCTCTGTACAAGGCCAGGGAAGTAGCTCAGTGCATAGGCTTGGGTTCAATCCCCAGTGCTGCAAAGGAAAGCACAAACCACAGAATTACCATGTAAGAGGCATAGATGTTGAGCAGGGAAGGGGGGCTGGGCAAGCGTGCATACAGGCTGTGGAGGAGGCTTACCTGGAGGTCCTCCTCCGACAGCAGGAGGATACTGGACAGATCTCCCTTCAGCTGTCTGGCCACATTTTTCCACTTCAGCCCTGCCCTGCTGTCTGTTTCATCTACTTCAAAGGACTCTTGGGAAATCCAAGCTGTGCCACCATCTGATATACAGGAGAGAACAACAGGCTCAGTGACTTCCAGCCCTGGTTTCACCTCCTCCCTGTAGACTCTCCACGATGGCTGCGTCCTTCTTGACTCCATTCAGGACCATTCCAATGGGGAAGGAGGTAGCGTCACTCAAAGAATCCCAGGAAAGCAAGACCCCATCCAGGACTACCATGCTTCCTCTTCTTCTACTTTCAATTTATTTGTGTTTTATGAAGAGAAAGCCACTTAACCACAAAATACAGCCATGGATAGACCCACAATCCTACCCGATTCCTTTCCATTAGTTTTCTGTGGTTTGAGCATGTTCTAGCTTTTTGTTTGTTTGTTTTTCTGAGACAGAGTCTCATTATGTAGTTCAAGCTCTGGGTTTGAACTCAGTGGTCCTCCTGCCTCAGTCTCCTAAGTGCTGGGATTTTGGGCATGTACTACCACATCTGGTGTATGTTCTGCTTTTGTATATGCAAACATTCATTCTCACCAGCATTTCTGTTTGTGGGGATTGGCCTCATTTTTAACTGAAACAACCTACACTTGCTGTCTGTCGGACCCAAATATAAAGGTGGCTTACAGAGCCAGTGCTGAAGGGTAACTTTCTCAATTTAGGAGCACAGAGATTTTCTTGGGGACATTCTTTTTTTTGAGGCAGGGTTTTGCTTTGTAGTTCAAGTTTAAGCTGAATTCTCTATGTACTCCAGACTGGCTTTGAACTCATGGTGATCCTCCTGCCTCAGCTGCCCAAGTGCTGGACTTACAGGTATGAGCCCTGTTATGGTTTGTGTCTAGTTGTCCCTCATGTAGTCATGGCATGGGGACTTCTACAGTTTGTGATTAACTCATGACCCCTGGGATTATGTGTGATCCAAGGCTGGGATTATGGGTCTTAGTACTTCTGGGATTATGGGTATAAGTACTACATCCCACCCTGGGGCAGAGAGCCTGAATGGAATATAGGAGAGAGACAGACTTCCTGTAGCTAGTGCTCTTTGTTGTATTGTTGTTGTTCTGCTGCCATGAACTGCTGCTCTCTGCCACTTGCCATTCTTCCTTGGAGCCAGCCGAGTATGAACTGAAACCTGCAGTAACTGTGAGCTAAATAAACCTTTCCTTCCTTCATTTTGGGTGTTGGGTATTTGTCCCAGCAATGACAGAAGAGTAACTAAGACAAGCACCATGCCCGGCTTTAGAGACACTACCTTAGCTTTTTTATTCTTGCTCACCAATATTATTCACCTCCAGTGATGATGATGTAGGGCCGGGGATATAACTCAGTGGCATACGCATCTGCCTGGCAAGTGCAAGGCCCTGAGTTTGACCCCCGGTACCACACACACACACACACACACACACACACACACACACACACACACATGGTAAAATTTATTAAACCTTCACTGTGTCAGGTAAAATATAAATACGATAATGTTTAGAGACATTCTTGGTTGTCAGTTAGGTCAGAGGGTTGCTATAGGTACCAAGTGGGAACAGAGCAGGGATGTTGCTTAACATCGTACCATATACAAAGCAGCCTCTCTGCCATACAATTCTCTAACCCAAAACATCAATAATATTGTTGAGAGACTCTAGTTTGACATGTACTGTATGATCCTTCTAGGAATCCTAGGAGACAGGTACTATAACTATTACCACATTAAGGCACTGAGATGTTATACAATTTGCCTAGATTTACTAACTAGTTAGTAAATGGCAGAGCCAGACTCAGGCCCTTGTAGCTGGACTCCAGGTGGTCATATCGACCTATCATGATGCATTTTAGTTGCTGTCAGACTTACGTCTGTATCTTTATCCCCAGGAGTCAGCACCAGGTCTGGTACACAGAAGGTTTTCAGGTAAATACGGCATAAATGCTTCAACAGCCAGACATATGGCAAGCAGTTGCTGTGCAGTAAAATCAACTGTTGTGCCTGCTGTATGTATGGCCAGTTTCTTACCTGCATTGCTATATGTCCACTTCTCATTATTGGCCAAGGCCACAAATTTAGTATTGGAAGGGAGACACAGGAAGTAATCATCGTCATCTACGATGGTGCCATCCTCCGCTAGGACGAGGGTGACTGGGGTCAGGGACTGGTCGATGGCCAGAATGTCACAAGCTGAGAAGAAAGTATTTGACAACTGAAAGATAGCCATAAATTACACCTGCTCTAATGCTCTTAATATGCAAGTCCCCAGACCTGCAGAGATAAAAATGATCACAGTAACAATTGTAACCACAAGTGCTAATGTAATCCCATGTACCTGGTATTTTTTTAATGAAAGAAAGGTTTTATTTAGCTTACAGTCTATAGGGGGTTTGGTCCATAATTGGCTGGTGCCAAAGTAGGGGAGCATATGGCAGAGAAGTGCCTAGTACTATTTTAAGTGCTTTTCATATACAGTATTAATCCTGTCCTGCTTTTATTCCCATTTTACAGACAACAAATTCAATGACCAGTAATTCGTCACATATCACACAGTAAGTGGCAGAGCTGGGTTCACGAAAATGTGCTTCCTACAGCTATTCTACATCTACACATAGAAGGCATTCAAATCTATGTAAAAGAATAACCAACTAGAACAGGTTTAATAAGGTATTTCATTTATTTATTCAGCAGTCATCTAAAATTCTCTTGTGTCTGAGTTTCATCCCCAGAACTGCAAGACAAAAAAATTGTTTCGAATGTCAAAAAAGAAAAAGAAACAAAATGCTTTTTTTTTTTTTTCAGTATCTTCCCTTGTTATACTAGCCCATAGGAAATATAAAAGCAGAGCTTGTATCATTAGATTTTTATTTATTTATTTAGTCTTTTTGAGACAGGGTCTCACTATGCAGTTCAGGCTGGCCTAGAGCTCTTTGTAGCTCAGGCTGGTCTCGAACTCACAACAATCCTCCTGCCTCAGCCTCCTGAGTGCTGGGATTACAGGCATGTGCCACCACACCTGGCTCTAGATTTTTATTTTTATTCTCATCAAGGGGCTTTCTTCAGCATGGGTTTGTACCATCTCACTGAATGATGGTGACACCTTAAGTGCTAACAAGACTAAATTTAAGAAGAAAAAGTCAAGAGACTACAAATACTTTCTGACACTATTACCTAAAATAGAACAACGAGCCTCTTAAAAGCCCAGCTGCAGCTGTGCCAAGTACATCCAAACCAGTGCACAAAGTGGCACTACAGCTCAACTATCCTAATGCCAGGGACAAACATGTAAACACTGATGTGGCAAAAACCATGTCATCAAAGCATAATATAGTGCTTTGACAATCCTGGGTCCCAATGCCTTCTGTCAGATAGCTGGCGATACGTCACCATGACACATCTACTGTATGATTTGGGCCAGTTCACACAAACCTGCAGAACTTCTCCGGATACATAATTTGGCCCTGCAAGCCAGTAAAGTTTGTAAATCATTTGAATACCTTGACTCATCGGGACCGAACACTTTATCTGCAGCAGGGCTGCAAACAGCTGCTCTGCTGACAAGAAACTATGGCCTCAGAGAGTTGCAAGGGCAAAGCAGTATGGAGTGTGTTGGGTTGGACGCAGAGCTTCGTCCTCCCGGGACCCCACCATGGAGGCCATTAGCAGCTTCCTCAATGGCACAGGTACCAGCTGCAGGCGACCCGTCCCAGCTATTACCTTTGTGATAAGTCTCGGCTCGGTCACCAAACCTAAGTTACTTCAGGCAGCTCACCTAAATCCAAGCGAACTTCGTCTGCACATCACTTTTTGCGTACCTTTTCCCAACTACGAGTCTTACACGAGAGGAGTTTAGAATCTGTTACTCGCTATACCCACCGGGGCCATTTCTGTGCCAAGGCGTCTCCTGTACTACAAGAATCCCTAAGTCACCTTCCCAGACCTCTCCTTGGTACTCCTACGCCTCCAGACCCACCGGGCTCTCAGCCCCCTCCCCCAGCTCGGTGCTGGGCTAACCCTTGTTCCTCAGCTCTTCGAGGGAAGAGGCCGCCACGCCGTGTTGTTCGCGGGTGTGGTTGCGGCGCAACAGACAAGCCTTCAGAGACCGGATCTCTCCGGCTTCCACAGTACCGGAATCCCCAGTCGCCTCCATTCTCCTCAAAGGAGAGACCAGAGTAATTCCAAGAAGCCGCCGGGAGCCGCTCAGGAGGCTCCTCCTAATCACTACCATCCCGCAGCCTTCCGGGAGATGTAGTTCTCGTATCAGCCAATCACGCAAGAAATCGAGGGATGCCGGGAGATGTAGTTCTAACTGATATTAATCACGTGAGACCCTCCAGAGCATGACGGGAGTTGTAGTCTACGCAATTCAACTGTAGCTTGAAGCAATACAAAGAATAGCTTGCTGTTTCGTTTTTGTCTTTTGGTGGTAATGGGGGCCTTATGCATGGTAAGCATGGGGTCTGCTACTGAATCACATCCAAGTCCTGTTTAATAGAATGTTTAAAATGAAGTTAGTAGGGGGCTAGGGAGATGGCTCAGTGGAATAAGCGCTTCCTTGACAAGTACAAGGGCCTGAGTTCAATCTACGGTTCTGCAAAAAAAAAAAAGAAGTTAACAGGGATTTATTTTGCATTTCAAAGTATACATCCTTGAATGTTCAAAGCATGCTTCCGTGGACAAGTAGATTCATAATACTAATAAAGTCTGCCACTGTAAAGTGTTTATTGGTTTTTCCTTTCCAACCTATGTGTTGAATTTAAAAAATTGAAGAGTGTCCTTTCCGGTGTTGCTGAAGATGTAACGAAGTAGCATAAGAAATGGGAAGAAAAAGTGGCCTAAATTTTTCCATTTTATTTACTGCCTCAGAGTTCAATCCCCATTCCGGACAAAATAAATAAATAAATAAATAAATAAATAAATAATTAGTGCCTCACTAGTGCAAATTGAGCTAGGGCCTTGGAATCAAATCTTAAATGCATACACAGGCTGCTAAATACAATTTCAATGGCTATGTGGTGGCACACATCTGTAATGCCAGTACACAGAAGAACTGCTGAGTCCAAAGCCAGCCTAGGTTACATAGTGAGTTTAAGGGCAGTCTGAAATACATTGTAAGACCCCTTCTCAATAAAACAAAACAGAAAAATTTCGGAAGGCCACTGCTTGGACTAAGTTCTGCACTAGCCTCCTAGATGATTAAAAATCATGGTGGAAGTCAGATGTTCACACACTCAGGAGGCTGAGGAAGGAGGATCACCACAAGTTACAGGTCAGCCTAAACTACACAGTGAAGCTGGGGCTGGTGGCACAGGCCTGTAATCCCAGCACTCGGGAGGCTGAGGCAGGAGGATTGTTGTGAGTTTGAGACCAGCCTGAGCTACAAAGTGAGCTTAAGGCCAGCCTGAACTGCATAGTAAGACCCTGTCTCAAAAAGACAAAAAAAGAGAAAAAACTACACAATGAGATCCTATCTCAAAAAACCAAATTAAAAAAAAAATCAAGATGAGAACATTTGGGCTCAGAAGAATAAGTGCTTTCCTAGCAAGTGGGAGTTCCTGAGTTCAATTCCCTGTATCACAAAAAGATGAGAACATTTTCCTAGCATGCAGGAGGCCCTAGGTTCCATCTCTAATTTTTTTGGTGGAACTGGGGATTGAACCCCCTTGTGCTTGCCAGGGAAGCGCTTATTCCACTGAGCCATCTCCCCAGCCCTCCATCTCTATTACACACACTCAAAAAAGGAATCATTCACGCTGAAGTTCCATATCACCCAGTTGAAACTAACATGTTTATTTAAACTTCTGAAAATCAAGGTTAGAGAGATAACCACATTTCTCAAACTGGTCACTGCCAGTGATTGTGGAGGATCTTGAGCTCTAATTCTTTAACTAAGAGGCAATGTGAAGTAATTTCATGTTGACTAACCAGTTAGTTTTCTGTTGTCCTATCTCCCTGTCTATGCTGTAAAAGCCAAGTTGTGGGTGAGGTGGCATATGCTTGTAATTCCAGCTCTCTGGAAGGCTGAGGCAGGAGGATTGAAAGTTTAAATCCAGCCTAGGCAATTTAGCAATTTAAGACAGATTCTGCCTCTTAACAAAACAAGCAAGCAAACCAACAAACAGCTGAGTATGTAGCTCAGTGTGAGGTCCTGGGTTCAGTCCATGTATCTATCACAAGGAACAAAAAACAAATATGGGTGAAGAGATGTGGTATTTGGTAAGAGGAATTGAGGCAATCCATTTGGGTATTCCAATTAGGTCAAAGGACAGTTTTGACATAAGCTGATAGTCACAATGTTCATACGATAGCATTTTGTCTTCAGTTTAAAAAAATAATTCAGGCGGAGGATAGGACTCCATAGTACAATGTGTCTCGCACAAGAGAACTCTGGGTTTGATCATTAGCATCATAAAAACAAAACAAAACAAAGACAAAAAAACTTAAAGCATTATAATTCCATAGTAGTTCCTAGAAGCTTTTGTGTTTCCCAATAATCCTTTCCACAGTGACCAGGTTCTATCCCGAGCAATGCTGTAATTGTGCTGGTCCTGGGCTGGTGAGCTGTGCCTGGGTTTTGGCTCTTCTTCATTCTAAAACCTACCAAACGAGGCAAAGAGTAAGTCCACTCAGTAAAATTACAATGAACGACTAAAAATAAATTTCCAAGTTTCTTCACATTCACTCATTTACTAAATACCTGGATCATAAACATGCCCACTGCACCATGGGAACAACAGATTTAATTCAAGAATACTACTACTACTATAACAATAAAAAAATGAATAGAATGAAGTCTTCCAATGAATAGTCTCTTTTGGATTTCCTTGTAAGGCAGAGACCTACGGAAATTACGGGAGGTGACCTAGACACCGGTCGCCACCCTTTACCCCAACTCTTGCCCATCGACAGCCTCAGTTGCTTCTACTTTCGTCTGAGTTGCAGAACCTGAGCGAGGGCGCTCGGGAGAAATCTTGTCCAGCGGCGGTAGATTAGTCAGGCCTCAGAAAGATGGCGTCCTCGGAGCGAGCAGAGCAGCCGAAACAGGTGAGGGGAGTGGGACAACCCCGCGGTGGTGGCGGCGGGAACCCGGGCTGGAGGGGCCGCTCGGCGTCCAGCTGGAAGCCAGGTGGAGACCTCGAGTTTCCGAAGCCGGGGTCCAGGTCCCCTCGCCCGGTGCCGGGCCCCGCCCCTCTCCTAGTCCTCCGGGCCCCTCCTCCGGTGACCCCTCTTCGTTCACGTTCTCCAGCCCGAGCCAGCGGCTGCGCCTGCCAGCGCCCCCTTCCCTCCTGCCCGCCCTTCTAAACGCACTGAAGTTTGAAGGGTGGTTGGAAGTCTCTTGTCCTGACCCCAGGCGGGAGCTGTGAGGCCCCTGAGTGAGGAGCGGTGGTGAGAGGCTCGGGCGTCGCTGCTTGTCCCCCGCAGTCCCGGCCTCCAGGAGTGGCCTCCTTGAGAGCGCCTTCGTCTTTCGTCACCTTTCTGCTTCCTTCGCCAAGTTGGAAATATACCCCGACTCTCTCTGAGTGCGTTGGCAGGAAGGGGACGCACTGTAAACAGCGGACGCCACCAAGCTTATGGCTGGATCCTCAGCCTGTCTTCCTTGGTTCGGTGTTTTCTTGGCAAGAATTCCTCCGTAGCTTTTCAGTTACAGACTTAGCCAAATGCCACTCCAGGAAGAAGACCAGGAGATCCAGGATGTTGACGCTGGAGTTTCTGCTGTAGGAAGGCAGTGATGATAGGCGTCGGGAGGGGTTAAGAAGGACTGCACGTTCACTGCGTGGTGCTATCGTGCTGAGGACAGACTGTTTATTATCTCATTTCAAGTTCACTACAACCTTTTACGAAGTACAGGCTATTAATCCCCCATTTCCTAAAAATGCACCCTTAAGATTTGTAACATGTACCAGATCACGCGCCCAGCTGAGCCTGGATTTCCACCCCGTTATGAGTGACGCCACCAGTCAGCCATCCCTGTTAAAGTTTAGTTATGATTAAACCTAGGAAGAAAATCAGGTTCATCCCGGGACCTTAGCAGTCATCTTCCTTCATCCTTGAAACACCTTTGAGAGTTTTCTGCAGCTTATTAATATTGCACTTCCTTCCTAGGAAGAAGGCTACCACTTAGCGTTTCTTGCGGTCTTACTCAGAATAAGTCTGTTAGAAGAGTCTCTCACTTGGAGCCGTTGGAACTCTTAAAGGTGGTGTTTCCCAGGCCAGCCTCTGTAACCTCCGAAAAGCAGTGTGAGTGGTTCAGAACGCAGATGCTTTGACGAGCGAGGTGACAACTAGGACTAGTTCTAGTCTTCTTGCTGTCAATAAATTTGAGAGTTTGGGGAATGTATTAAGAATCCACCTTTTTTTTTTTTTTTAAACTTTAGCTGGCTTAGCTTGCTGAAGCTTCCAGGCTCCTGGGTTTTTTGAACTGTTGTGTTAAGAATGGGTTGTTTGAAAAGTGTTGCTGTTTGCAAAATGTCCTCAGTTTCTGACTTCTCTAATTTGCCAGTGCTAGTGAAGCATAGTTAAAAAGAAAATCTTGATACTTGGAGTTATCGTCATGCTAATATTCCTTTAGTTCTCGAAATTGCCCTCTCTGTACGTGCAGAAAAGGATCTAAGGGCCTTTCCTGGGGCTTGGCCAACACTTGTTTGATTATTACCTCTTCCTCTTCTTTGCCCTCCTTTCCAAAGCTGAGATGGGATTGCATCAGAATATTCTGGCAGCTGGGGACGAACTTGAACTCTTCACTCCAGATTCTATGGCTGTCAAATAAGCAGCGAGTGCAGACTTTTTAAGTGAACCAAATCTATTTTGCCCTCCCCTATTGTTTCATTAAGTCCTAATCAGGCTGATTTCCCATTTCTTCAGTCAAAACAGTGGAATTTGGGCTGGAGATTTAGCTCAGTGGCACAGGTGCCTGTTTGGCAAGTGCTAGGTAGAGTTTGATTTTCCCGTACCAAAACAAAACAAGAACGTAATGGGATTGAAAAGACTGATAATTCTCCTAAACCTGTTTGTGTGTCAGGAGAGTTGCATAGAGTTAGACCCCGACTGAGCCAGTCTGTCTTGAACTGTTTATTAAATTGCTTTGTGGTAGCAGTCTCTGGTTTCAAAAGTTAGTGAGTGAATGACCAATTCTTTCCATCTCTTGAGCGGCAATGTAATAGTTACAGTTGTAGGCTCTATAACTGCCTCGATTGGCTTGGAATTCTGGCCCCATACTTAACAGCCATGTGATCTTGGGCAGGTTACTAAGCTTTTCTGCCTTAGTTTCCTGTAAAGTAGGAACAGTATTAGCTCCTTTCTTATAGGGTTGTTCTGAGGATTAAATGGGTTTGTATTCTTTTTTTTTTTTTTTTGTCTTTTGAGACAGGGTCTCACTATGCAGTCCAGGCTGGTCTTAAGCTCACTTTGTAGCTCAGGCTAGTCTCAAACTCACAACAATCTTCCTGCCTTAGCCTCCCTAGTGCTGGGATTACAGGCATGCGCCACCACGCCTGGCTTGGTTTTGTATTATTCTTCATTTTTCTTTTCTTTTTTTTGGTGGGGGGCTGGCTCAGGCTGCCTTAGGGCCAGGTCTGGGGATCGAATGTGGTGCCCTGTGCCTGATTGGGTTTGCCCAAGCATGCGCTTAAACAGCTGAGCTAACTCGCAAGCCCATATTATTCTTATAATAATAATTATTTTTTTGAGACAAGGTCTTGCTATGTAGTCTAGGTAAATCCTTCTACCTCAGCCTCCTGAATACTAGGATTAAAGGCATGTCCACTAAACCGGGTTTGCATGATTTTTATGTGTTGACCACTAGTTTAGTGAAGTTCTTTTCTTTGGACTTTTTTTAATTACCTGTTTTTTGGTTTTTTTTTGTCTTTTTGAGACAGGGTCTCACTATGTAGTTCAGGCTGGCCTCGAGCTCACTTTGTAGCTCAGGCTGGTCTTGAACTCACAACAATCCTCCTGCCTCAGCCTCCCAAGTGCTGGGATTACAGGCATGCGCCACCACGCCCAGCTAATTACCTGTTTTTGAGATGGGGGTCTCACTGTATAGTACAGGCTGACCTTGAACTCACAGTGATCCTTCTGCCTCAACCTCTGAAGTGCTGGGATTATAGGCATGCACCACCACATCTGGGCTTGGGAATTTAAAAGAATGCCCTCAGTGCTGACATTTCTCCTGGCTTTCCTTGGTGATTTACCCATTTCAGAGACACACATTTGTTTTTCCAGGATAGTGAATTTTCTAGTCTTTTTAGTTTACCAGCAAGATTATGTTTCATTTGTTTCTTCATTTCCTGTTCTCTTTCCCCCATTGCTGTTTGGCAGGGCTAGTCTCTTAGCCAAGTCCCTTTAAGTCTGTACATGTCATGGGCCATAGGAAGAGAACATGATATCCTACTCCTTTTCTTCCCTGTAGCCTTTCTGTGTTCAGTGCAGAGCAGAAGTGTTCTTTAATCTGTAGACTGACCATTGAGGATTGCAGAACATAGATTTCAGATCTGTGGTAGTTTATTTGATATAGTAATTTTTGGATTGCTTAGGACACAGAAGCAGGGAACCAAGAAGAGCCCAGTGAAGGGGTGGCAGAGCGTGGCTTCTGTCCTGACAGGCTCTGGTTGGGACACCAGCACTCAATAGAACTTAGACTCGAGGCTCCACCTTTCATCAGAGTATTTATTTCTAAAGGATAACAATCAGAACCAGCCTAGTTTAAGTTCCCTGTGAGGGTAGCTGGGAACACTGATGTGGAGAACATCGAGCATCATAGCAAGTGCTTCGGGCCTGTTTGTTGCCTTCTGAACAAAGTTTGTGTGTGTGCGTGTGTGTATGTATGTCAGAAATTGAACTCAGGACCCTGTGCTTTCCAGGCAGGTGTTGTACTGCTGTGCTGTATCACTGGCCCCTGTACATAGCTTTGAAAGTCTATTGAATTCTTGAATAACAGCAGCTCAGATGAGAGAGACATTTTCTCCTTCAACTTTTTATTTTGAATCCAGACATGGTGATGCCTGTCTGGGAGGCTAAGGCAGGAGGATCTGAGTTCATGGCCAGCTCGATCTACATAGCAAGACCTTGTCTCAAAATCAAGCCCCACAAACCCAAATAAACATATTTATTTTGAAAAATTTCCAACCTATAAAAGAGTGGGAAGAATAATAAGAGAATGCCTGAAAAACTGCCATAAAATGTTCACCAAATCTGAGCAACTATTTTGAAGATAAGCCATATACTGACCATTGTTACTCTCCCACTGTCTTGTTTTGAAATTTTGTACCATTGTTTTTATTGTTTTTTCTCTTTAAAATAAAAAAAAATAAAAAGTTCATCAGGATGCCCTATTTCCATTTTGCTGAGTTTGCTTTTCTCATTCATATGTATATTTCTATTTAAGGGGTGCAGACATTAGAATACTTGTCTTTCAAAAGAGTGAGGTTACTCTCCTGTATAACCCATTGTACTCCATCATCACACAAGAAATTTAGCACTGATAAATTTTTATTTTTGTACTGAGAATTGAACCTAGGGTCTTGGCACTAAGCCATATCCTCAATCTGTTTTAAAACATTAATTTTGCATCAGGGTTTCTTTTCCATTAGTTGCTAAATTGCCCAGACCGGGCTGAATTTGTGATAGTGCTGCCTAAGCTTCCCAGAGTGCTAGGATTATAGGCCTGCTCACCATGCCCAGTTTAAAATAATATTTGATGTATAATCCACAGATTGCCAATTACAAAGAAATCATGGACCAAGTGAGCAACAAGGTTTACACTCCATTGTCTTTTTAGTTTCTTTAGTTTGCTTTCATCTAGAGTGGTTCCCTAGTTTAAAAAACATGTTTTACCTTTTTTTTTTTTTTTTTTTTTTTTGTCTTTTTGAAACAGGGTCTCACTATGCAGTTCAGGCTGGCCTTAAGCTCACTTTGTAGCTCAGGCTGGTCTCGAATTCACAACAACCCTCCTGCCTCAGCCTCCCGAGTGCTGGGATTACAGGCCTGCGCCACCACGCCCGGCTTGTTTTACCTTTTTAATGAAGCTTTACTCTAGAAAATATACAAACCATGTATATAGCTTGGTGAATTTTCACAAAGTGAACACACTTGTGTAGCCAGTACCCAGGTCAAAGAATCAGACTTGGGGGTAGTGCTGCAGTAGAGCACTTGCCTGGCATGTACAGGCCCTGTGTTAAATCCCCAGCACTGCAGCAAATCAGACTTTACCAGGAAGTCAGAAGCCCCTCATCTTCCTCTCATCACCATCCTGATCCCCTCAGCGTGGCCCGTCTCACTTAGATCACTGTAGGTTAATTTGCTTCTGTCTGGCTTCTGAGTAACATTCAACTAAGAATTGTGAGATTCATCCACACCGAACACTACTGGTTCATTGTCACTGCTCTGGGTACTTCCTACATTGAATGGGTACAGTTGGTTTTGTTTGGTTTTATTTATTTAACAGCAAGAGCCTTTTCTCTTGCTGTTACCCAGGCTGGTCTCAAATTTCTGGGCTCAAGCCATCGTCTAACCTCAGCCTCCCCAGTAGCTGGGATTACAGGTGTGAGGTGTGTCCCCCATGCCTGGCTGATCATTTACTAGTGACCGTTCTACATGTGTATTATTGGTGTTTGAATTCAGGGAGTGCTGAGCTACATCCCCATTTCGTGTGTGTGTGTGTGTGTGTGTGTGTGTGTGTGTGTGTGTGTGTATGTGATTTTTTAAAATTTGTTTTTTGAGATAGGGTCTTGTTATGCAATTTAGGGTGGCCTTGAACTTGCTGTGGTCCTCATGCCTCCCAAGTACTGGCATTACAGTACTGGCTTACCATGCCTGGCCCTATTTTTACAATACTGGGCAATGCATTGAGCTACATCCCCAGCCCTTTTAAAATTTTATTTTGAGACAGTCTCCCTAAGTTGCCCAGGTTGGCTTTGTGCTTGATTCTCCTATCGCAGCTTCCTGAGTGGTTGGGATTACAGGCATGTACCACCATGCCTGGCTAGCTTAAACATTTTTTGTAGGGAACATTATATAAATGACATTGTGTCCTTCTCAGGGAATTGTATTTGGAATTGTGTTGATAGTCTGTCCCATTGTTGAGAGTAAGTTTTATTGCTTCAGGTGATTACTATCAGATTTTCACATTGTCAGGGTCATTTGTAAAGGCCATTTTAAACTAGCCACTTTCTGCTTGTATTTTTTAATACCTTAGATTTATTTACTTTTAATGTGTTTGGTACAGGGTCTCACTGCACGGCTTGGACGCATAGTGATCCTCCTGTTTTCAAGCTCCCCAGGGCTGGACTTACAGGCATGTGCCGCCACACCTGCCCTTGGTGGCCTACTCAGCACGTGCATGTGGTGCACGGATCAAACCTTGGTCCCTGCCCTTGCTTACGCAGGTGCTTAGTCCCTTGAGCTATGAGTTAATATTTTTAATTGAGCTACAAAAGACCTGTGACTATGTTGTCAGTTAAATGAGTTTTGACCAGTTGTGAATCAAGATCAAAACTAATCTTTTTTTTTTTTTTGTGGATGGCTCAGCTGGCCCTGGGGATGTAAAGCTGGCATGGCATGTGGTGTGATCGAGCTGTAGTCCCTGTGCTTGCCTAAGCTTGACTAAGCAGGTGCTTTAGACCCCTGAGCTATCTTGCCTGCCACAAAACAATTCATGAATCTCTGTTTCATTATGTTCCTTCCCAGTGAATTGCTACCGCTGACATGAGGAGATCTGAACGGTTTTCTGCCATGTAGATTATGTTTGTGTTGCCTAGACTTTCATAAGAATGACTTTATAATACTTTTTTTTTTTTGTTACTGGGAATTTTTTTTTTCCTTTTTTTTGGCGGAACCAGGGATTGAACTCAGGCTCTTGTACTTGCCAGGGAAGTGCAGCGGATTGAACTCAGGCCCTTGTGCTTGCCAGGAAAGCGCTTATTCCACTGAGCCATCTCCTCAGCCCCATATTACTGGGAATTTTTTGTAAGTACTCAACCACTGAGCTACCTCTCCAGCCCTTTTTATTTATTGTTTTGAGATGGGATCTTCCTGTGTTGTCCAGAATGGTCTCATTTTAGATAGTTCTGCTTCACTCTCCTGGGTAACAGATTATAGGCCTATGCCACTGTTTGTGGCTGTATGTGTTACGTCTTTTATTCAGAATAATGTCTGAAATTTATGTTATTCATACCCATGGCTCATTACTTTTATCACTGAGGTTTCATTGTATAGATGTACTCTAATTTGTTGGTTTATTCATCCACTAGTAGATGTTTGAATTGTTTTTTTATTTTTTTTATTTTTTGCGGGACTGGGGATTAAACTCAGAACCCTGCGCTTGCCAGGCAAGCGCTTATTCTACTGAGCTATCTCCCCAGCCCCTTGGATTGTATAATAGTCATTATCTCAGAATTTCTGAGGGTCAAACATAGCCATGTCATCTTAGCAGGCTGCAGCCCAGGTGTGTTTGGGGCTGTGGTCTCCTCCATGGCTTACCTGGGGAATGTGCAACTTGCAGGTTAAAAGCTTGGAATTCACTTCTGTGGATTGTCAGAGTGGGGGCCTCAGCTTCTTGCTGTCAGACAAAGGCCACCCTCAGGTTTTTTCCACGTGGGCCTTCTAGCATGGCCAGTTGCCTTTTCAGAGCCAGCAAAGAATAGAATCTTAGCCGGGCGTGGTGGTGCAGGCCTGTAATCCCAGTACTGGGGAGGCTGAGGCAGGAGGATTGTTGTGAGTTCCAGACCAGCCTGAGCTACAAAGTGAGCTTAAGGCCAGCCTGAACTGCATAGTGAGACCCTGTCTCAAAAAGACAACAACAACAAAAAGAATAGAATCTTCCAGTAATTGGATAGGGGTCATACTCACATTATTATTGTTGTTTGAGATAGGGTCTTGCTATGTAGGTTGTACTGACCTTGAACTCACATGTAGCACAGGCTGGCCTTGATCTCGTGGTGATCCTCCTGCCTAAGCTTCCCCAGGATTACAGGCCTATGTCACTGCACCCCGCTTTACCTGTGTTAATGTGAGTATATACATGCTGTCTCCTTTGCTATCCACTGTTTGCCAGATGCAAGTTGCAGGTCCTGTCCACACTCTGAGGGCACGGATTGCAGGAGGCTTGGATCATGGGGGTCACCTTAGAGTCCCCTTCCCAGAAATGAGGTCCTAGTAGTTTGGGGCCACTGTAAATATTCCTGTACATGTCTTTATGAGAACATTTAAAAAATTTTTTTGGTAAATACCTAAGGGTGGAATTGCTGGGTCATATAGTAAATGCATGTTTAGCTTTATAAAAAACTCTTTCTTCAAAGTTGTGCTTTTTTTTCTTTCCTACCAAGTGTCCGAGACTTTTATTTGTTCCATATTCATGTCAGCACTTGCTACTGTCTGTCCCCTTTAGCCATTCTAGTGAGTGTGTAGTGACATTTTGTGGTGGTTTTAAATTACATGTCTGTGATGATTAATACTATTGAACATCCTTTCACGTGTTTGTGTTCATTTTTTCCACATATGGATATCAATTGTTAAAATATTATTTGCAAAAAAGATGATTTTTCTTGATTATCTTGGTACCATTGTCAGATAAACAATTGTGTATATGAATAGGTCAGTTTCTGAATTCAGTCTACGTCTATATGTCTTGCATAGTACAAATAATGTACTGTCTTGGTTGCTATAGTTTTGTTTTTTTGTTTTTTGTTTTTTGTACTGGGACTTGAATTCAAGATGTTCTGCTTGCTAGGCGGGTATCATCTCGTTGAGCTATATCGCTGGCCCCCTTGGTTGCTGTGGTTGTAGTGTTGTTTTCCTCTTTTTTTTTTTGTAGTGTTGGCACATACCCCATTACTGAGCTCTCTCCCCAGCCCTACAGTAGATCTTTTTTTTTTTTTTGTCTTTTTGAGACAGGGTCTCATTATGCAGTTCAGGCTGGCCTTAAGCTCACTTTGTAGTTCAGGCTGGTCTCGAACTCACAACAATCCTCCTGCCTCAGCCTCCCTAGTGCTGGGATTACAGGCCTATGCCACCACGCCCAACCCTACAGTAAATCTTAAAATCAGATGGTGTTAAGTCTTCTTGCTATTCTTCCGAAATTGTTTAGAGTTTGTTCCAGTTCCTCTTTTTGGTGGAAGGGTACTGGGAATCAGTCTCAGGATCTTGCATTTGCCAGGCAGGCATTATGCCACTAAGCTATCTCTCTGGCCCAGCATTTCTTATAAATAACTTGCTGGAATTTTTGGGATTGTATCTACACAACCTACAGATTAATTAATTTGTGAGAAAATAGACATTTTATTTTATTTTTTGTCCTTTGAAGCAGGATAGTTCAGGCTGGCCTTGAGCTCATTTTGTAGCCCAGGCTAGCCTCAAACTCACAATAATCCTGCTTCAGCCTCTTCAGTGCTAGGACTGCAGATGTATACAACCATACCTGGCTTGACATTTTAATTTTCTTTTTGTGGAACCGGGAATTGAACTCAGGCTGTTGTGCTTGCCTGGGAAGCGCTTATTCCACTGAGCCATCTCCTAGGCCTCTACATTTTAATATTGAACTTCCCATTCATTAATGTGGTGCAAACCTACATTTATTTGCTTATCTTTGCTTTTTTCTCAGTAGTACTTTGTAGTTTTTAGTGTACAGGACACTTATGTGACACATTCTGTTAAATTTCTCTAAATATTTCATACTCTGGGGCTGCTATTACATTTATGCATTTTATTAATAAGTATTTATTAGTTTCTGTGGTGTTGGTGATAAAACCCAGGAGTGTTCTACCACTGACTTACATTCCTAACCCTTTTTATTTTTTGAGCTAGGGTCTCATTATCTAGTTCCATTCTTGCTGTGATCCTCCTGTCTCAGCCTCTCAAGGGCTAACATTATATGTGTGTGCCACCACACCCAACTGATATGTCCATTTTATTTTATTTTTTTGGAATTTGGGAAGCCGTTTATTACTGAACGCAGGGCCCCCTCAATCAGCTCTCACGCAGGAGAGGATATGTCCATTTTAAAAGGATGGATGCATCACTTCGTGAAGATAAGTTGTACTTTTTTTATGCAGGTTTGTGTAAAATCTTTGGCTTTTGAATCAGGACCATGCTGGCCAATAGAATGAATTTGGATGTTCTTTTCATCTGTTTTCTGAAATAGTACAAAATTGGCATCATTTCTTTCTTACAAGCATGATAGAATTTGAATTTATCAATTCTTTTTAATTTTAATTATGTAAATACATAATTTATTTTACTTATTTATTTTTGCCATGAGATATGTTTTATTTTCATTCAACATACAAATAATTTTCTATAATATGACCAGATAATTTGGCAGTCCAATGGGGGGATCCCTTCAGAGACCCCTGGGCCGGTGGCATTGTCATGGAAAGCTGGGGTTCACAGTGCATCTTGTGGCTGTGTCCATCTTCCAAGGGGGCGTGGTCTCGGAGATAATGGAGGTAGGGAATTCTCTGGGCTCTTAGGAAATTTCACTCCACTTTTCCTGCTCAGTGGTCTCTGGTCGGCAGGGTGTTCTTCTGCATCTCTGTCTTCTTCAGCTTGGCCTTATCAAAGCTGGCGATTTCCCCCATGTCTGGCTTGTCTGCCATTTTCTTAAAACAATCCTGAGTGTCTCACTGCAAGCCTGAGCTCCTGGTGCTCCCACTTATGTGCATTGCTGCAGAAAGATACAATGTAATTTATTTTTAATGGGTGTATTTTGTGTAAAAATAGTGTCAGAACCACTCAAGTATACACATATACACACAAAAGAAATCAGAAGAAATGTAAAGAAAAAATATATT
>PVKA01024337.1:15283-34472 GCA_004027165.1 Ctenomys sociabilis | reverse complement strand
TCCATAACTAGTAATGGGTGATCTGAAGAACTGTCAAAAGTTGATGACTTGAGCTTTTTACATATCAGCATATTAATATGGATTTACTTTTTTCTATTTTGGTTTCATTGAAGTACAAATATCAATGAGATAGTTTTAAGATAACTTGACAAGATGGATTTCATAAATTAATACATTGTAAACTGTTTTCATAATGTTTTGGTATCATAGAAGGTGCATACATGATATTGTACTTACAGATATTATTATACTGTATGTCTCTTACCAGTAAGAGTGTAGCTGTATACGTATCTTATTTTTTATACCGGAATTACATCAAAGATTCAATAATTAATACTTTCTATTTTGTTATTTTCCTAGTGGTTGTCCATAATACTAGAAGCTGACATAATATCCTGTCCAGACACCATTAGTGCAAATCTTTATCTTACAGAATTATGTAGAAGCATAGCATTATCTATCCCGACTGTACTGTCCATACACACACATGATGATTCTTCCTTTCTATACTCCTTTCTTTCTCTACACCTGTCAAACATGGACACTCCATTGTCGTTCAACTAACTTAGGTGCTTGAACTCAACAATACAATCCAACACAGTACAGCATTCCACAACAATAGTGAGTTATCTGAAGAAGTTGTTGACCATAGCCATTTACAGCACAACATAATATTATGGCCTCATGATGTATACTTCATTTTTATACTTTTCTGCTGGATGGTTAAGACCTAGGTAGAGCAAGACTTATATACCAACACATGTACTTTATGTTTCTTATGAGGTCAGTGAAGTCCTATCAGGGTTTGTCTTGTCGTCCTGTACCTGATTCTGTAAATCCTTTGTCCGTGTCATCCATGTGGATGGGTCACGATCAATACTTGACCAGTTTGCTCTCCGTGAGAGCCTGAGAGAAAGTTTTCTCTCTATATGACTGTCCCCAGGCACACTATAGAACTTCGTGGCTCCATAATCTCGTTGTTCAGAAAATTTGGAGCTCACCTGAATTTCATGATGTTGCAGTACAAGTTCTCCTATGTCCTGAGTCTTCGCTGACCTTGAAAGGCTAGGGCCAAAATGTTGGCTGGCCTTGTGGCTCTTCTATTTCTCCAACTTTGATCTGTGAACTTAGGTTGGTAACCATCCAGAAGAAAAGTTGATTCGTATGCTTCAGCATATGCTACTAACTGTGCCTTATCAGACTCAATTGATTTTAGTTGTTGTTGTATGTTTCCATTTGTATTTCCGCTTTTCGCTTGTTATACGAGGGAGACTCTACAATATTTACAGATGAGGGCCTGGTTTATTTCACTTATGAGAATATGTTCAAGTGGCATCCACTTCAGTATAAATGCTTCAAACTTATCATTCTTAATGGCTGTGTAATACTCCATTATTTAGAAATACCATATCTTTTTCAACCATTCCTCATGTGATGGATATCTTGGTTGTTTCCAAGATTTTGCTATCACACATTGTGCTGCTATAAACATAGGTACACATATATCCCTATGATACAATGTTTTCGGTTCCTTTGAGAAAATTCCCAGTAGGAGGATAGCCAGCTTGAATGGGATTTCTAGTCCAACTCTTTTGAGGAGTCTCCACACTGAGCTCCACAATTGTTGTACCAGTCTACATTCCCACCAGCAGTGGAGAAGTGTTCCCTTTTCCCCACAAGCTCTCCAAGATCTGTTGTTGGTTGATTTCCATATGATATCCATTCTTTCTGGAGTGAGATGATATCACAGTGTTGCTTTTATTTGCATTTCATGAATGGCTAGCGATGTGGACCATTTTTTCAAGTACTTATTCACTCCTTTAATTTCGTCCTCTGCGAAGAGTGTATTCATCACAGAAAACCCATTTCTGAATTGGGTCTTTAAATTTGAGGGCCCTGTTATATTTCAGCTTTTTATATATTCAAGATAGTGGAACTCTGTCTGATTGCTTATTAGTTAGCATATTTTTAGAATTTGTGAGTTGTTTTTTCACTCTGTTAACAATTTCTTTTCACACACAGAAGCTCCTTAAAAAGAGTTGATCCTAGTTGTTCATTCTTTCCAGTGCTTCCCATGCAAATATATTTTTGTTCATGAACTCTTTACTTGCCCCTATGTTTTCAAGACTTCTTCAAACTTTCTCTTCCAGGAGATTGAGTGTTTACGTTTTAATGTTTAGATCTTTAATCCATTTTGACTTTAACTTAGTGCATGGTGATAGAGCTGGGTCAAGTTGTAGTTTTCGGCATGTACAAAGCCATGTTTTCCAGCACCAATTGTTAAAGAGGCTATCTTTCTTCCAGTTAGCTTGTTTAGACCCTTGGTCGAAGATCAGATGGCTGAGTGTTTTAGTAGAGGCCTCTGCATCTTCTAATCTATTCCACTAATCCTAAGGTCTATGTCGTTGCAAATACCATGTTCATTTTATCACAGTGGCATTGTAGTATAATTTCAAGTTAAGAATTGTGATGCCTCCTGCCTTGTCTTTATTGGTCGAGATTGCCTTTGCTATTCTAGGTCCTTTATGGTTACAAATAAATTTTAGGAATGATTTCTCTGTGTCTGTGAGGTATGTTGGTGGCACTTTGATAGGGATTTCATTAAATCACTACAGTAATTTTGGGAGTATGGCCATCTTCACGATGCTGGTTCTTCCTATCCAGGAGCATGGAATATCTTTCCATTTTCTGAAATCCTCTATAATCTCTTTTCTTAGGGTGTTGTAATTTTCCTTGAAAAGATCTTTGACTTCCTTGGTTAAGGGAATCCCAAGGTATTTCATTTTCGGCGGTGCTAGTATAAAAGGTATTATTTCTATTGTTTCCCTTTCAGTGTGCTTGTTGTTTGTGTAGAGGAATGCTATTGCCTTTTGAGTATTGATTTTATATCCTGCTATGCTACTGAATTTCCCTATCAGTTCTAGTAGTTACTTGGTGGAATTTTTTGGGCCTTCCAAGTAAACTATCATTTCATATGCAAATAGTAATAGTTTGCCTTCTTCTTTACCTATTCTTATTCCCTTTATTTCTCCATCTTTTCTAATGGTTGTTGCTAAGAATTCCAAGACTATATTGAATAGGAGGGGTAATGTAGGACATTCTTGCCTTGTACCTGATTTAAGAGTAAAAGATTTCAGTTTTTCCCCATTTACGATTATATGAGCTTTTGGGTTGTCTTAGATGGCTTTTAGCAAGTTAAGTTAGAGTCCATCTATTTCAGTTTTCTTTAGGACCTTGAAAATGAATGAGTGTTGGACTTGGTCAAAGGCTTTCTCTGCATCAATTGAGATGATCATGTGGTTTTTAGATTTCAGTCTATTAACATAGTGTATTACATTTATAGATTTTCGAATAGTGAACCATCCTTGAATTTCTGGGATGAATCCTACCTGATCATGATGTATGATCTACTCGAAGATTTGCCATATTCTAATTGCCAGGATTTTGTTGAGTATTTTTGCATCTATGTTCATGAGGGAGATTGGCCTGTAGTTCTCCTTTTTGGTTGTGTCTTTCCCTGCTTTTGGAATCAGTATTACACTTGCATCTGGAAATGATTTTGGGTGGACTATTTCCTTTGCAAATTCATTGAAGAATTTATGGAGTGTGGTGATTATATTTTCTATAAATTTCTTGTAGAATTCACCTGTGAATCTATCAGGACCTGAACTTTTCTTTGTTGGTAGGCTTTTTATTACTTTTTGTATTTCTTTAGCTGTTGTCGGCTTATTGAGAGTTGTTATATCTTCTTGATTCAGTTTTGGTAATTTGTACCATTCAAAGAATGTGTCCATTTTTCTGTGTCTTCTATTCTGTGAGCATAAAGATTCTCGAAGTAACTATTGATAATATTCTGAATTTTCGATGGGTCTATGGTGATTTCACCCTTTTCATTCCTTATCGCTTGTAATTGAATTTTCTTTTGCCTCTTTTTGATGAGGTTGGCAAGAGGATTATCAACTTTATTCAGTCTTTCAAAGAACCAACTTTTTGATTTGTGGATTCTTTGAACTGTTATTTTCATCTCAGTTGAATGAATATCTGCTCTAATCTTTATGATTTCTTCCCATCTTTATGCTCTGGATTTTGTATGCTCTTCTTTTTCTACTTGCTGGACATGCTGCATTAGGGTGTTGATTTGTTCCATTCCTCTTTTCCTAATGTGTGAGTTCATAGCTACAATTTTCCCTCCAAGAACTGGTTTCATCACATCCCATAATTACGGTAAGTTATACTTGAATTTTCATTGAATTGTAGATATTGTTGAATTTCTTGTTGAATTTCTTCTGCAACCCATTGATTGCTGAGTAGGGTATTATTTAGTTTCCATGAAGTTAGTGGGGTTTTCTGGTTTCTTTTGCCATTTCTTTCCAGTTTCATTGCATTGTGGTCAGATAGCATGCATGGGATAATTTCTACTTTCTTGCATATACTTAGGCATGACCTCTGGACTAGTATGTGGCCTATTTTGGAAAATGACCCGTGTGCAGGTGAAAAAAATGTGTATTCAGCTGTGGTAGGGTGGAGCCCTCTGTATATGTGCACCAGGTCCATTTGTTCCAAGCTCTCTTTCAGTTCTGCTGCTTCCTTGCTAATTTTTTGTCTGGTTGACCTATCTTTTAGAGCTAAGGGTGTGTTAAGGTCTCTGTTAAGATTGTGTTCTCAGACATTAAGTTTTTCATATCCTTTAAGATTTGTCTTACATAATTCTGTGCTCCTGTGTTTGGTGCATAAATATTTATGAGGGTTACTTCTTGCTCTTGAATTTTTTCCCTGACCAATATATAGTGGCCTTCTTTGTGCCGTTTCATCTTTCTTTCTTTGAAGTTGAGACAGTCTGAGAACAGAATTGCTACTCCTGCTTTTTTCTGAGGTTCTGGGGCATGTTGTATTGTTTTGCATCCTTTGACATTGAGCCTATAAATGTCCTTTTCAGTTCAATGTGTTCCTTGTATACAGCATATTTTTAGATTTTGTTTCATAATCCACTGTGCCGGTCTATTTCTCTTAATTGGAGAATTAAGTCCGTTTACATTGATGGTTATGATGGAAATGTGCTGACTTATGTTTGTCATGATATTTACGTGGTGTAACCTGTGTTGTCATTCTCACCTGTTTAGTGGGTTCCTTCCATTCACATTCCTGGAGTTCTGGTCATTGTGGTCTCTCTCTAGAACATATTTCAGTAGCCTGTGATGGGATGACTTTATCAGCATAAAATTCTTTAGTTGTTCTTTGTCATGGAAGTATTTCACTTCTCAATAAAACTTGAAAGAGAATTTTGCAGGGTATAATAGTCTGGGCTGGAATTTGTTTTCGTGTAGGACTTGAAGAACTCTACTCCATGTTCTCCTTGCCTTTATTGCTTGCATAGAGAAGTCAGCTGTAATTCTGATGGGTTTCCCTTTGAATGTGAGCTCTTTCTTCTCTCTAGCGGCTTTCAGTATATCATTTTTGTTTTGGGTTTCTGGGATTTTAACTATTATATGTCTCGGTTTGTTTCTACTTGGGTTGAGCTTATGTGGTGTTGTAATGCTTCAATGTCCTGGATGTTGGATGGTTTCCTCATATTTGGGAATTTTTCTGCAATTATTTCTCCCTAAATTGTTTTTATGTCATTTGTTTTGACTCCTTCATTCTCATTGATACCAATTATTCTCACATTGTTCATCCTGGCGTCATCTTGCACGTGATGGATTATCTTTTCCTGCGTTTTTGTTGTTTTTACGAGATTCTTTCTCAACTTTTCACTAGCTGTTCCAACATCTTCAAGATCTGAAACTCTGTCTTCGCTTTCACCCAAACGGTTTTTTAGACTCATGATTGATATTTTTATTTCTTCTATATCTCTTTGACTGAGCTTCGTGTGTTCTATTTCTTTTCTGTATTGCTCCTTCAAGCAATCCATCATATTTCTGGTCTCCTACATTTTTCTATCCATGTCTTCGTTAGAGGTAGTTATTCTTTTTCTGCTGTGTTTCTTCCAGTTTGGGTTTCCTGTGTATGTTTCTGGGCTTGTTTCTGAATTTCAGATGCTATGACTTCAAAAAGTTCTTTTTTGATTTCAGAACTTATTTCTGTTTTGAGTTCCTCAGGATCTTTCTGCTGTTGTTTCTTTGCTTCATATGCTGTTAATTCAGGTATATCAACTGGAATAGTGCTCTCTGCACCTGTTCTGGGTGAGCATAGTTTTTCCACCTAATGTTTCTGGAATTCATTCTTTATTTCAGATACTATGTATTCAGATATTTCTTTTTTAAATTGGCGAATAGGGCAGGGGATCCAGGGACGTGTTGGTGAGTGGGTCCTGTGGTTTCAGGCCAGTCACTGGCTTGGAGGGCTTGGGGCAGGGATGCTGATAGCACACGTGGGAAGAAGCCAAAGGCTGTCCCTTAGACTCACCACACTCTCACTGATCTGGGAAGTCTGGTGATTTCGTGCAAATTCCCACTCACTGGGAGTGCTTGGGGCGGGATCCAGGATGCAGCTGGAGTCAGCTACTGTCACTGGCAGTGGATCTTGCAGTTTTGGGAGGTCTCTGTGGCTGGGCGGGTGTGGGACGGATTGAGGAGGATGGCAGAGTCTGCTGATCTGTCTATGGCAGGTCTCTGGGGCTGGGCGAGCACAGGCAAGATCAGGAGGATGGCGGAGTGGGCTGCGCTGTCTTGGGCTGGTCTCTGGGTCTCCAGATTAGGTTTTGAAGGGGTTACCCCATGACTTCAACTGGAAGGTTGGAAATTAGTCTAAATACAAAAAGTGATGCAGTGATGTTAGGAGAGGCTCAGCCAGTAAAAAGGCTCAGAAAAGAAGCCAAGGTTAGGTGATATGGTGATTGTTGTCTAATCCTTGGATTATGGGGCTTGCTTTACATATCTGATCCATCCTAGGCTAGACAGACAAACTCAGCTTTTCAATGCACAACAGTGTGTGTGTGTGTGTGTGTGTGTGTGTGTGTGTGTGTGTGTAAATAGCTATATGAAGAAGCAAGGACTAAACTTATGAACCTTTCAACATTCTTGGCTTCCAGAGAGAACCTTAAGAGAGGATCTCTGTAGTTCCAGGAGCCAGTGTCCTGACTTGCTGCAGTAGTACTGAATAGTGTCCTGATAGCTAAAAAGAAAAGGGTTGTTTCATCTACATGCTGTGAAATCACTGCTGACCTACCTCCCTGTGTTGAGGCAGGACAGGGTAGTGTGTGTCTGATCCTGGTTTTTGTCTTCCCCAAAGTCTGTACCCCTCTTAGTTATTGTATTTGTCTGGGCTTTGTAGGACTTTTTCTGAATTTCTGGGTTGATGCTTGCTAGGTGGCCTAGTTTTTGTAAATATGTGTTGTTCTTTCTCCATGTTCTTTTGGGGTTTTATTATTTAAAACACTCTTTTTGTATATAGAGAAAAATAGCTAAATCACCTTTGACTGAACGTTCTGTACCAGGCAAAGGGATCTGAAAAGTAAGTTGAGGGAGACGCTTGAACCATCTTTTTTAGTCCCCTTTCTTTTGTTTTCTATTTGGGAATAAATCTGTCCTAACCTTCTCTCCCTAAAGAAAATCTACACACCTTCACACATATCTACTTAATTCTTAAAGTATCTCTGCAACTCTTAGATGACATAGGCAGAAATCCTGAAGGAACAAGGATCCTCTACCCCTTGTTCTCAACTTCCTGAGTCAAGACTATTATTGGATGCAGTTTATGTCAAACACCTGTTGTTTGGATGGCTCAAACCTACTCAATTTGTAATCCTAGAGAAGCAAGAGGGGTCAGGAGACCAGGACAGTGAATATGAAGGTATATTCAAGTTATTCAAAAACTTTTATTTATGCAGGTATAAGGAACTTATGTTAAAGTGGCCTCAGGATTGTTTAATAGGAGACAGATGAGTGTAAATCCATGTTTACTGCTAGAAACCAAAGCTTTGTGGGAAATCTTGAATTTATGTAGAGGGATGGAGAGTGGAGGGGGGGAGGGTATAATATACCTGTCTGTTTTTTCCCTGAATCCTTCACATCATTCCTGAACTACGCGAACCAAGTCTCCTTGGGTTTTGGTGATCCCTTCACTGGGGTGTCTGTTTCATTGTTGATTTTCCTGTACCCTGTTATACTTTCTTTCCTATTTTCTAATCATTTTGTAACACTTGTGCAACTTTTCCTTCCCTTCTCCATTCCTCAGGAAAATACAATAAATAAAAAGTCTTATTGGTACTCAGTTTTTTTTTTTTTTTTGTTTTGTTTCAGCTGCTTAATAAGGTACACTTGAGAGTAGAATGATTAGATATGGAATGCCAATCTTCTTATGCCACCCTAAGAATAACATAATCATCAGATTTAATACGAACTAACCTAATGAAACATCTTTGGTTCTTTATGATTTTAATAATTAGTGGCTTATTACATAAACTTCAATGCTTGGAAAAGCATAAATGTATCTCTTAGTAAAATAAAATTATAGTGCAAAACAATGGAGAACAAGTGGTCTTGTGGGTTAGCTCAGTTGTTTAAAGAACCTCCTTGGGCAAACTTAGTAGGGCTGAAGGGACCGAGGTTTAATCCCCACCTCCACCTACCACACCAGACCTACCCTTTAGGTAGCCTAAGCCATACAAAACAAGTAAACAGACAAGCAAATATTATATATACATATATATATATATATATATATATATATATATATATATATATGTATATATATATGTGTGTGTGTGTGTGTGTGTGTGTGTGTGTGTATGTATACACACACACACAAGAGAGTTAGGATAAATATAAATAGCTTCTGTCTCTTAGTTCATTGAGAATAAAAGTTTGCACTACTATTGTCTAAACAAGATATCATGTCTGCATTTTATCCTCTGAATAACTACTATGAAGATGATAGGCAAGTGTTAATTAGTGAAACCATCCTACTAAAGTGTTTTGAAACTGTGTCATTGCTATTTTATCTTTTTTTCCAAATTAAAATAAAAAAATAATGGAGAATAACAAATGGCACAAGTGGATTTTTACTTTATTTCCATTTAAATTGTATGCAGTTCTTACTTTAATCTTCAGTTTTCTGTTGTTTTTCTAACATTCCTCATTTTCCATGGTGACCTTTGTTTCTTTGCTTTTTTTGTGAAACTGGAGATTGAGCTTGCCAGGGCAGCGCTTATTCTACTGAGCTATCTCCCCGGCCCTTCTTTGCTTTTCAGACACTTAGGTATATTGGTAAGCATGCTGTGGGGAGAGGTTAGGCTTCCTGAAGTTCCTAAAGAAATCATTCTTCAAGTTTTGTTTAAACATCTATAACCATATTTATTCTTGAAAATATCAATGGCGTTGAGGATGTAATAATTGTAATCTTTCCCCTAAAACTCCCAGGCTCTACACCCCCTACCTCCTCACCTAAGTAAAATTTTCTTCTAGGGATGGAAATAGGTCAATGAACAGAAACAAGTGAAGGAGGAAGTAATTCTCATCCTAACACATAAAATTACCGAGATAGAAAGGGACCATTTGGCACTTTTCTTCAGATGATGCCATTATATTATAGCATTCTAATGAAAGAAATGGAATTTTAGGGCTGGAGAGATAGCTCAGTGAGGACTAAGGGCCTGCTTAGGCAAGAACAGGGACCAGAGTTCAATCCCTGGCACCCCAGGCCACACCAGCCCTGCTCCTGGGCACACTGCACCAGCCACTGACACCAGGTGTGGTGGCACACACTTACAATCCCTGCACTGGGGAGGCTAAAAACAGGAGGATCACTGCATTAGTTACTTTTTTAATCATTTCTTGGACAAATACCCAACACTCAAAATGAAGGAAGGAAAGGTTTATCTAGCTAACAGTTACTGGAGGGTACAGTCCATATTCCACTGGCTCCCAGGCAAACAGCTGTTCATATCAGTATAAAGAAATAAAGAGCAGAGGAGGAGCAGCAGCTGTGGTGTCCACCAAGCCTCTCTCTTCCTTCTATGCCGATTGCGAAGACAGATGCTCCACAGCAAAAGTGGGAGCCCCTCTGAAGTGACGCAGCTGCTAAGATCAAGCTACTTCAACTCTGGGACTTCTCCATGGAAATAGGGCAGGGCTAGGTCCCCACACCCGGAACTGTGGAAGCTGGTTCAGCCACATTGACACAATTTATCAACTAGCACAGTCATTATGAGTCTGAGGTATTGAGACTGTACCTAATATATAAAAATGGATAAACAAATAAACTAAAAATCCTGTTAAGAGGACCAGATTAGTAATAGGTATTCTATTATTGGTACATCTTTGTAGTACACAAAGTTTATATTCTTTCTGTGGAACTGGTGCATATACAGAGCACATCTTCATTCATTTTTTCATCTTCTTTCTCCTCTCTCTCCCCTCTCCTTCCTTCTCTGGTCTTCCCATTTGAGAGAGATCTATCTCTCTAGTTTCCATTACCTATCTTTTATTTTTCTCTTCAGCCATAATTTAATTTTCTCATATAAGTGAAACCATGATATATTTAAGCACGTGTGTCTTATATATTTTATTGAACAGTATATGGCAAACTGCATCCACCCATTATTCTGTATATCTTGGCTAAGAAATTCCAATTTGAATAATTAATTCATAGAAATACAAAATATTTCTTAAAATATTATAGTTATTATTATTATTATTAATTATTATTACTTCTATTCAAGCCAACACCTCCAGTACACTGAAAAGCTTCACAATGCTTTCCCATAAGCACCTACTCTGTTTGACTCTGAAGCTGAGTGCTAAGGAAAAAAGGAAAAGTTGTGCTTCTGTGACTGCACATTGCTCATTATCAATTGGGAGAAAACCTGGTCTTGTCCCTCAAATACCAGCGGCCTCTGTTAACATGAGATGGATTTCATGTTAACATTCTCTTCAGTCTTGCTTCATGCATTGCCAGCAATGATACATTCTCCTCAATAATATTGTGTCACATTGAGTTCACTTTTTAGCTTATTGAGGGTGACAATGAACTTAAGGATTGGTACTGGTAATATATCTTAAGCAGAATCAGTAATGTATTTTTTGTTCTGCCTAATTTGCTGTAAATGTTGTTCAGCAATTTTATTTTTCAACAGTGTAACTTTCACCATTAGAAGTTGAATCTGATCCTGTTACATATCTAATGTATTTGTACTTTTATTTTTTTTGGCAGGAATGGGAATTGAACTCATCTACTTATTTTTTTAATTTATTTCATACAATTATAATATTTGTTTTAATTTCCCCAGTCTTCTAATCTCTGTACCAGTTCTGAGTCTATATTCAGTGATTGTCTTATTATTGTTCATATTTCTATGTTTCTTTGTATATATCTTTCATTGTATGTCATACATAATTAATTTTACCTACAGGAGGTGCTGAAATTTGCTTCACTAAATAGTGAATTCATGAAAAGATTGCTGAGTTTTGACTTGGGATATGTCTACATTAATGGAAAAGTTTTAATCATTTGCTATTTTGATGTTCAGATTTTGTTTGCTCCGAAAAAGCAATCAGGCTGGCCAGATAGCTCAGTGGATTAAAGCACCTGCTTAGAAAGACACAGGGACCAGGGTTCAAACACCAACTCACCATTCTGGACCCACCTCTGGGAGCGCTGACACAGTGAGACTGGACATGGTGGGGCACACCTGTAACTCAGTGCTTGAGAGGCTGAAAATATGAGGATCACTATGAGTTTGATTTGTGTGAGCTTTTGTAGACCCTGTAGTAAATACATAAAAAGAAATAAAAAAGATCTTCAGTTGTGTGCTTCAATATATAATTTATAAATGATAAAGATACCATTTTTAGAGGCTATACAAAATCAAATACATGGAAGTAGTAAGTTTTCAATACTTCATTGAAGAATTTGAATTGCCATTCCTCAGATTCTAAAGAAAGCATGCAGCCACTCTTCCTATGTCCCTCATTTAAAATTAATTCAGTTACAAGTTTTTCAAAATATCTTAAATATAAACTTGATTGGGTGTTAAGCAATAACTTGATAGATTTTTTTTTCATTTTTCTTTGATTTCTGACTCACTAACAGATTTCTGCACCAAAACAGTTTTTCCACTTAACAATAACCATATGTTACTATAATGTGTGGATACTATGGAAGTATAGACTACACTGCAAATAAAATATCCATTCGTACATTTTGCATTATAAAAACATTTTACTCTTCCAGGAATAGTTGAAAATATCCTAAAATATTTGTTTTCAATAAAATCTTAAAAAATATTTGCCATTAGAAATAAATAAATCCAACCACTGAGTATATTACGAATCCAGAAGAAATATGGTTTGAGAATCTAGCTTCATAGATGACAATGACATTCATAGTTATATTGCATTTAATTTACCTTTGAATAAATAGTTCTTTTGTAGCTAAAAATTAAAATAATAATTTTATATTATTCAAATTTTTGAAATGATAATGATTACAAATAGTAGGGGAGATGGCTCAGTAGAATAAGTACTTGCCTGGCAAATGTAAGGTCCTGAGTTCAATCTCCAGTTCAGCTAAAAAAAAAAAAAAAAAAAAAAAACAGGACCTAGGGCCAGGGAGATGGTGCAGTGGAATATGCACTTCCCTGGCAAGACCTAGGGCCTGAGTTCAATTCCCAGTTTCATCCAAAAAATGATCACAAATATTTGATAAATACATTTTCATGATAATGGAAGTTATACAAATGATATTAACAGACTACGAAAGTAAAGTACCACTTACATATTTAATACTGTATCTTTTAAGTCCTTTGAGAGTGAGTTATCTGTTCTTATTCTTTGCCTTAATTTTAGAGGGGATTGGAGAAAACACCCATATTTTGAAAGTCTCAATGACCATTCCTTCCCTTCTCACTTTAATGTATCGGTGTAAAATACGCAAATGTACTGTTAAAACTATGTTTCAATATAATGTGAATACACAGATTTGGATAATTTCAGTAAAACTGTAAGTAAAAAGTAATTTCAGATATCTCTTATTAGTTACCTAATTTGATAAAGCTTAAAAAGCACCTAGCTGCATTTTTCTTGGTCCTTTACCCTACCGACACAAGATTTTGTAAAATAAAAACTTCTATTTGTGTTTTTTAAATGCACTAACATGCACATGTAATATATCTGTTCAAGTAAACTGTGTCATAATATATGGCAATCAGATGGTATCTGCAAGAACATAGGGTTTATGGCTTGCTTAGGCAATTTTTTCCTTTATTTCTCTAAACCGAATAGTATGTACCCTCCAACAAAAGTATCAAGGATTGCTCTTTCTGTTAATGCATCAGAAGTACTTGTGTAAGGCCAGCATAGCTTTGCAAGTCAAATTCTTTCAAATGCAATTAGAATATCCTAAAGAAAAACTAGAAACTCCTCTTAACTTTTCTCTGAGGTGAAAGGAGACAATGCGCAGAGTAGAGGTAGTATTCTATTTTACCAACAGTCAACATTTCACTCGATTTTAATATTGCTTAATTCTACAGAAAAAAAAAACAAGTTTTATTCCATTTTTGGATGAGGGAAAAACTACAAGTAAGCATGATCAAACCTCTGTCAGAGCTGGTTAATATTGATCTTGTATTATTGCCTTGAAGTCTATGTAGTAGTGTCCAAGAAATTATGTGACAGTACATCTGAAGGAAAATAGCACTAGAGAGGCAAGAGAGGGCTTGGAGAAAAGCTTCAGAGGATTTGTAGGGAGTTGAAACTTGCTGCTTAAAAAATTATGAACTCTGTAGTACCTCCACTTCTTAACATGTCTTCCAAACCCATACTTAAGGTAGCTGTTATCCATGGTTTAATGGTTCATATGCAATTTGGGGGCTTTTTAAAATACAGCTGCATCTTGTTTTATAAATAACTACTACAAAGACAACAATATGCAATGTATTATTTATTGCAACTGTCCTACTAACCTGTTTTGAAACTGTCTCATTGTTATTTGTCTCTCAATAAAATTAATAAAAAATAAAGAAAAGGAAGGATTATAAAGTCATCATTACTGAAGGCTTAAAAGTAGGGCAATAGGAGACTCAATGTTGCTGAATAAATTCCCAAAAACAATGCCACCCACCCCAAATCCTATGTACAGAATGAGAATGAATGCATAGCCACAGGGACTTTGAATAAATAATGCACTGAACAGGCTAAAAACCGAAACAAAAGCAAAAATAAAACAACATATAACACAAAAAGGGCTAAGAAGCATCTATTGTCCTTATGTCATCAGGTAGGTATCTCTACCCTACAGGAGTCTAAATCGTGAAAAGAACATATATGTTTTTTTTTTTAAATAAAAACTCCTTTCTCTCATCCTCTATTCTCTAGAATCTATCTTCTTTGTTTGGCAGATATAAACAAAAAGCAAAACACATACACACGCATGTGTGCATATATATACATATATATATATATATATATATATATATATATATTCTTGCAAAATGTGAAAAATGCAAGTATATAATGCTGGCATTAGAAATAACATTAAGTGTTATACTTAGGAACTTATAGGACTGGGGAGATAGCTCAGTAGAATAAGCATTTGCTTGGCAAACACAGGGGCCTGTGTTCAATCCCCAGTTCCACAGAAGGAAAAAGGTTATAGCCTTTTCCTTGATCTGGCCCCTAAATTTTTTTTTCTTGACCTTATATTTTAAATGTCCAACCACCAAAAGAAAATGAAAAGGTTTTAAATGTACGTGTTTCAAGTCAGTGTCTTATTAACAAAAAGGTAGCATTTCTCTCATTTTGGCCATTGTTAAAGATGCAGTCAAAGGGCAGGGAATGTTAGACTCCAGGTATTAAAAAATGCAACATTTGGCCCCAGATGTCCGGGTACACACTGTGTGGCTCCAGAACCTGGCATGGTGGCAGACACTTGTGATCCCAGTATGCAGAAGTTTAAGCCAGGAGGACGTCTGAGAGTTCCAGAACAGCCTGGGGGCTACAAAAGAGAGTACATGGTCAGCCTAAACGGCATAGTGAAACCCTGTCTCAAAAGAAAAAAAAAAAAAAAAAAAAAAAAACTAGGTCTGGATTAAAGCACCTGCAAGCAGGGCCAGGGGCCAGGGTTTCGATGTCCAGGCCTGCCATGCTGGCCTTACCCTCAGGGCACACTAAGATTGCAATTGAAACTAGGCATGGTAGCACCCACCTGTAATCCCAACTCTTGGGAGGCTTTAAACAGAAGAATCACTACAAGTCCTATTTAGTGGTGAGTCACTGAAAACACTGTAGGCTCTTCCCTAAAAATACATGGAAATGAATGCAACATTAACAGAGCATATGTCTTTCAAAAAGACTTTAAAACACTAACAAATACAAGTCAATCTATATATTGTAAGCTAGTGTGATTTTATCTACATTGAATAAATGTTATTTTGTATGTCAGACATTGCAATACTGTTCATTTTCTTTCATCATACAAACATGCCAATTTTGTCATTAAAAAGTCTTTATTGTGTTATGTTCACTTTGTTCTCCCACCAAAATTAAAAGCAAAAGAAGACAAAAGGCAAATAAACTAAAGTTGCTAACTAACAGTGAAATGTCAGGATTTTCAAAATTGTATAAAAAAGTTCTGTAACTTAGGTAGATGTTTTTCACACTCTTTACGAATCTCACAATGCAATGTAAAGTTATGCTATCGGGTATTTTTATATAGAAAAATGTTTTGGTACAAATAAAGGTGAGGGACCATGAACAACAAAATGTTCATGATCCTAGCAGCATGGTCTCAGCACATACCAATTTTGTAACGATTTAAAAGTTAACTATGAGCAGGCAAAATAGCTTAGTAGAATAAGTGCTTGCCTGGCAAGTGCAAGGGCCTGAGTTCAATCCCTGGTTTCACCAAAAATAAATAAATACATAAATAAATGTTAAGTATGAGAGCATGACTTTGTTTTTTATAGCACTACTTCTGCCTCTCTGCAGCATCTGCAAATGAAACTGCGTATATGTTTCTACTAGAGGTCTCATTTATTTCCTCCTTTTTCTCTCCAAATAATCTTACAGATTTTGTCTCATCCTCGTAAACATCTTACATGAACAGCATTGCAAGTTGGTTAGAAAAGAAAAATAAAAAAATAGCTGAAAAGAAAATTCTACAAGGGTTTTGTTGGTTAATTATTGGCTGATGGGTTCACTTCACCAGGAATTTTATCTCACTGGCCAGCAGCTGGTTAATGTTGAACAGGTCCCCTGGGAACTTAGCGAGCAGCTTTTGATCCATGCTTTCAGGGTCAGTGTAGACAGAGTTGGAACTTACATTCATGTTGTCCACAGCAGTGTTGGCAGGGTAACCCAGCTCCAGCTCACTAGTCTCACTAGCTGTGGACACCACTGAGAGCAGGGATACGTGCTGGTTGAGCCAGCTAGAAGGCAGAAAGGAGACAGCATAATCCATTATAGTACAGGCTACACCTAGATTACATGCCTTATAAAAGGCAATGAAACCTACATTTGTATTGACCTCACAAACACAGAAGGAGCCATCATCTTTCATCAACAAGTCAACACTGCACACATCTATTCTAAGAATATTGGACACATGGATAGCTAGCTGCTTCCCTTGTTCACTCTGTGAGCACATCATCCCCACACCATCTAGTGAGCAGTTGCTTTGCATCCGTCCATCTGTGGAACACCATAGCATGGTGTCAACTACACGGCCTCCCACAACAATGACATACACCTCCCGTCTGTGAGACTCTTTCACATACTTCAGAAACAGTTAAGGAGCTTCCATAGTCAATAAGGTAGCTTAGATCAATGTTTCTCTTGGGCCAAAAATCCAGCCTTTCCTCTATGACCCCGTGTATTCTTTACTACCATTGTGAATTCCAGTACTTCTGCTTCATCGATCATTTTGGCAAAATTTTCATGGCCACCATAAAAAAAAGGTATCTGAAAGAGGAACACCATGGCCAGATAGCTATTGAAACATTCAAAATTTATTAACAAAATTTAGGATGGCCATCAATCAGCAGCCCATGTTCTCAAGATGAAACAACATAGTATGTCACTATTGCTCTGCACCCAAGGGGTGGGGACTCTCACCACCACCACCTGGGAGTAGGCAAAAATGAGTTCTCTATTAATCCGCAGACCCAGGTTTCCTTGTTCAACTGTCAGCACCACCTCACCCATCTTCACAGCACTGAAGTCCAGTTCCTCCTCACAACATTTGGCCTTCAAAGCTCCTAAGATATCCTTTGGGGGTAATTTTCCCTGATGTGACAATCTATCAAAAACACAATTTGGCAGCCACAGAGCTACAGATCTTGATCTTCTTCTTTTTCTGGATTATTTCCTCTTGAACTTAAACTCTATTTGCTGCCCGCTCCTTCAAGTGCGACTCTGATCTCACACAATGTGCATGTCACCAGGCAAACTACAACATTTGGTGACTCTAATTATATTCTTTGTTTAAACTTTTCAACTTGTCTGATGCACAAATCAGATTATTCAGAGGAATCAAAGAGATATAATATAAATCTGATCATCAGAAAATTTGGTCATTCTATGTGTTGTTGTTCTATATGAGTGTCTTTGATAGAACAAATCAATAAAGTTTAAGGGAACTGCTCTGTAGGTATTCATTAGGTAGATGCTTTTATCCCATTAGGCTGAAAAAAACCCTGAGAATTTAAAAAATAAACTTATAACTCAAAAGGCAAGACTATTATAGAATTTATTTTCTCAAATTTCTCATTCTATATTACAGCTTAGCTCAAATTTGTCTTGACCTTCTGATATTACATTTATCTTCTGTTCTTACAGCATCATGTTCAGGGAACCTGGAGATTGCTAAGCATACTAGGAGTATTGAGAACTGTGTATATCTGATTGAGAACCATATGTATCAAATGGCCAGAAATAAAATAGTAGAAATTTACAGAAACTTTCATGAACTCGGATAAGTAAAGATTTGGACTTTAAGTGTTCCACAAAGGCTCATATGCTAAAGACTTGATCACCAACTTTTATCATTACTGAAAATGCCTCTAGGAAATGGGACCTCATGGAAGGAGGTTAGAATGTTATGGCAGATGACAACAAGGAAACCATCCATGAGACTGAAAGTACAGGAACAAAGAAGCCTTTATTACGAGGAGCCATTGCTTGGACTCTTTCAATCAGGATTCACAAACAAGTTGACCCTTGTTTGGACTTTACCTCCAGCTTATGTAGCTTTAATTTTCCATAGAAACCACATGATGGTATTACCTCATTCTCAGGTATTTTACAAGAATGCATGAGGTTTACATTTTTTCAGACACTGTTGACCATCTGCTGGTCTTGGGAAATTGTGTTTTAAAATGTACAGCTTCCATAAACTTTTTTTTTCCACTTATTTTTATTTTATTAAAATACAAATGTCAATCAGACAGTTTCAAGACACCTTAACCATACAGAGTCGATGAATTAATACATTGCAAACTGTTTTCATAACGTTTTGGTACTGTACAAGGTGCATACATGAAATTATATTTACAGGTTTTTTTATAGCTGAATTATAACAAAGATTCAATAATTATTTATCTAGTGGATGACCATAGCACTAAAAGCCGACATAATATCCTGTCCAACCACCATTAGTGCAGATCTTGCCTCTCATAGAATTATGTAGAAGCACAGCGTTATCTATCCCAACTGTACTATCTATACACACACATCCTGATTTTTTTCTTTCTACAACCCTTCCTTTGTCTACACCTGTCAAAAGTGGGCACTCCATTGACATTCAACTACCTTAGGTTCTTGAACTTGACACCACAATCCAACAAAGGATTTGGATACACTGTATCATAGAGATATATGTATACCTATGTTTATAGCAGCACAATGTGTGATAGCAAAATCTTGGAAACAACCAAGATCTCCATCACATGAAAATGGTTGAAAAGGATGTGGTATTTCTATATAATGGGGCATTACTCAGCTATTAAGAATGATAAGTTTGAAGCATTTATACTGAAGTGGATGCCAGTTGAACATATAGTCATAAGTGAAATAAACCAGACACACATGTGTAAATATCGTATAGTCTCCCTAGTATAACAAGCGAAAAGCAGAAATACAAAAGGAAATGTATAACAAGTAAAATCAATTGAGTCAGATAAGGCAAAGTGAATGGCATAAGCTGCAGGATACTAATCAGCTTTTCTTCTGGATGGTTAACAACCTAAGATCCCAAGTCA
>PVKA01024337.1:0-15183 GCA_004027165.1 Ctenomys sociabilis | reverse complement strand
TTCCATAAACTTAAGTGACTTTTAAAATAGTTACAAAAGAAAATGCAGTATGTTTAGCCCCATCAAGATCACTGGCAGTATGCCCTTAAATAAGATATTTGGATCTTCTACCCTTTATTTTTTTTACTCTTATCCCTCTTTATTTTTGATTGTAAAAGAAACAATGTATTTGACAGTGAATCTATATTATAGATAGATGAAATTTATACTCTATGTATATCTGTCTATTTGTATCTCTCTGTGACTCAGTGTCTCCCCACCTTTGATTCTCTCCCCTTCCTTTCCTCCCTTTTTCTCTTCTTTTCTTCTGAGTACCATACACTGAAGAACTTTGCCCTACCACACACTCCCTGCCATAATAGCCAATCCCTCCAGAAAGACAAAATCAAGTTCCAAGTGATGATAGATTGAAACCTTCAAAACCACAAACAATAAATATTTATTCATTTTAAGTTGATTATCACAGTAATGAAAAGATGACCAACAGAATTATGATAATTTTCTCAAAACTTAAGGATTAGTAGATACATCTTTGCTCCCTAATATAATGAAAGAAGTACCATTTTGGAGGACTTTGGAGGCAACCTAGTCTGAATTTCACTGTTGTTGCTTCAAAATATTTTCTACTCCATAGATTTGGATCAAGGGAAGACTTTGCAATAGGAGCAGATTTAAGTGTAAATGTTACTTTCTTTAGAGTTTCTGATTCAAAGAATCTAATACCGTTCAAATATACATGGAAGATTTAAAAATAGTGTGAAGCTTTGATAGAAGAATTATAGTCAAACACTTAGAATTGTAGAGTATAGCTCTAGAATTTTTTCAAAAAACAAAAAAAAAAAAACAATTCATGACTTGTTACTAGGCCTTCATAAAGATAAAATTGTGGCTCTGAAACACTACTTGAACAGTTTATTTGAACTGTCAAATATAATATGAGCATTTTCTGAGATACACAGTGATTTTTCTTCCTACCTCATCAAAAAGAATGTGTTCTGCACAGATTCCAAGGAACACTAAAATATGACTTCTTAAGCTTCACATATAATGACCAAAAGAAAAGGGAGTCTACAAGTGTGTAACACATTAGTGCACTCAGAACATCAAGAACTCCAATCCATTCAGGAAAAAGTTTTGGAAGAGATACTTAGGTATAAAACCCTTAAACATCAGAAGTTCTATTAAAGAACTAAAAAGAACTATAGCCAGATGAAAAGTTGCAGAAACTAAGAATACTGCATATATATATGGAATTGTCTATGAAATATTTCCCTGATTTATACTTTAAGAGTACTTCTTTGGTCTTAATTCCCCCATTTCATAGATTGTACAATCCTTCAACAATTTTAGGTCAATATCCTTTTGCTGAAAGTATATGTATACTGTCAAAATAGAACACATTATCATAATATATAAAACAAGTCTAAACTGTATTTGTAGTAAAATTTGTAGTAGAAGCTACAATCACATATACACATTGTGAAAAGTGTTCTATTAATCAAATATATGCGTTTTAGGTGATTACAGCATAAGTGGACCATTTTCCTGCATTTATCGATTTGTCAGAAGCATTTAATACTTAATGGAGTAAATTTTGTTGCTAAAATATATTTTTTACTGAACTTTCAAAATAAATTACTTAGGGTTTTGAGTTGACATGGACCAAGAAATATGTCCTATATAAAATAAGAGAGCTATCTTCCTGGTTATTAAATGTATAAATGAGTACTTATCAGGAATAGATTTCATATGATGAATTAAAAGTAACTTTACTTTAATAAATTTTCCTCCTTTAACCCTCATCCTCCCCTTTCAATGTGAACAATCAAATTCAAGGCCATATACACACTTGCAATTTTTATCTTTAAGTTTTAATTTTACATCTAGTGTAATCTGAGGAAATTTGGTTCCTCAAAGATATTTGGAAATCTTCAGAAATATTTTTGGAGGGGCCGGTCAAATAGCTCAGGGTATTAAAGCACCTGCAAGCAGACACAGAGGCCAGGGGCTCTATCACCAAGCCATGCCAGCCCCACCCCTAGGGTGTGCTGAGAGGTAATTGAAACTAGGCATCGTGGTGTGTGCCTGTGATCCCAGCTCTTGGGAGGCTGTAAACAGGCAGATCACTGGAAGTCTGATCTAGTAGTGAGATCCTGAACACCCTGTACACCCTTCCCTAAAAAAAAAAAAAAAAAAAAAAAAAAAAAAAAAAGAAATATTTCTTTGATGATCACAACTGAAGGAGATGTTTTCTTTACATCCAGTTTATAGATGACAAAGATGCTGCCAAATATACTATGCACAGTACAGCCCATTATAATGAAACCAAATGTCAAAAGTACTGAGATTAGAAACTACTGTATTTTTGCTAAATGAAATAGACAATTTTCATACAGCAGGAACAGTTGTAAATTATCACATTGCTTTAACAGAACTGGAGACATGGAAAACAAAATCTGAGTTTTGATGTGCTAGTGTGTAAGGAAAACTCTAAACTCAATCCATTCTTTGGATTGTACAGTGTCTGAAATATAATCTATGGTTCAATAATGTCACACTTTTTTGCCCAAATTATCCTTCTGTTTTAGAAAATGAAAATATTTGAATTTTTAGCCTTTTCATAAAGTAGGGAAATAAGACTAGCACTGGGTTCTGTCAAATGTGCTACAGATTTAGAATTAGAAGCTGTAAGTGATACGGACAAGCACAGCAGTTGTACAATCTGTTCTGGTTACAAAAAATGCAGCTATTAGAAACAACAGTTTCAAGAAGCACAGAATCTAATGTCCTGTACTTTTTAACTCAGCATCACAATATCTTTCTTTCTTTTATATATTTAGTATAGGGTCTATAGGATCACACTACACAGATCAGATTCACAGTGATCCTCTTTTTTTCAGCCTGTCAAGTGCTGGAATAGGATTACAGGTGCATGCCACTACACCAAGTCTCAACTGATATCTCAGCCGGCCCCTGGGGCAGGGCCAGCACAGTACCCTGGGGACCAAACCCCAGGCCCCTGTGTTTGCCTAAGCAGGTTCTTTAATTCTCTGAGGTATCTGTCTGATACTACAATATCTTAATTAAATAATTTGGCAGTGGTATCTTCATCAGAGTAGGACATGAAATCATTTCAGGTATTTCTCCTGGCTTGTAGTATAGGCTCTTGCTTTTCTGACCCTCCGAGCAATTCTCTGAGATAAACCTTGTCATTATATTATCTATTTTCTTTTTCTGGTTGACTAAATTAAGGCACATTTCTTAAAACTAAAAATTCTATTTTTAACATTAAAATATTTTTTAGCAATCTCCACCCATTTGCCTTATCTACACCGAAAGAAGCCATAAAAATAGGACACAGTGCTGTTGCTTACAGCAGAATTGCAATTGAATGGGTTTGTGTTTCTGCAAAAAATTATGAAAACACAGAAAAAATGTTGTGTTTTTCATGATACCTTCTTTAATTAATGGATTGTTTAAGTAATTTTTCTCTGAGATAACTACAGAAATGGTGACCATAATGAAAGTCATGCTTAGTGAATCTAGAACAAAAACAGGTAAAAAAATAATAATAGAGGAACTTAAGAAAATAAGAAAATGATAGAAACCACGAATGTCCAACATAGGAAAGAAATAAAATCCATGAAATAGATTCAAACAGATATCTGGGCGATTAAAAATTCCACTGGAAATATAAGAGGAGAATGATCCAACGTGAGGACAGGATCTCAGAGATAGAAGACAGTATCCAGTTAGCAATCATGAAAAGAAAGATATCTTAAGAATACCAAGGGGGGAGGGGCGGGGAGATAGCTCAGTAGAAAAAGCACGCTCCTGGCAAGTGCAAGGTTCTGAGTTCAATCCCTGCTACTGCAAAACAACAACAACAAAAGAATATCAAGGGATGAGCTAGACAAATAGTTCAGTGGATTAAAACGCCTGCTTATGCAGACGCAGAGCTTGGGAGTTCAATCCCCTGGCTTGCCATGCTGTTCCCACCTCCAGGATATTCTGAGATTGTGATTGAGACTTGGCTTGGTGGTGCATTTCTGTAATCCCAGAACATGGGAGAATGTAAACAGCAGGATCACTAGAAGTCCAATATATGTAGTGCTACCCTGCATACCCTGTCCTAAACTAACAGTTTCTTCTTGGGGTTCTGATCCTTACTGCTGATATCTGTGAACTGAGTAGCTGCACTGAAGACAGCAACATGTAGTAATGGGGTCATGCTTGGAATGTCTGTCATTCTGGTCTTCTAAATACATACTGCTTATCACAACATGGCAATTATGGCCAGACTGTATCTCAAGTAAATGGTTTTGTTTCTTAAAAAAAGGTAATAAATGAAAAAAAGAGACAAGAAAAAAATATCACAGGATTGTCCTGCTACAATGATGTATATGGTTAGATTTCTAAATTTCTGTGTAAAAATATGTAACTGTTTCTTCATGTTTCGTTTATTTTTTTATTTTTCCATATTCTGTAGAGACTTAAAGTTTAACATATCAACACTTGATGTAAAACACATGTTCCATCTTATGCCTAAGATGTTTGACCTTCAGACAGATAGTGAGGTTAAACCCAACTGTATAGGTTGTAGGGTAATAATAAGCTTCTCTTCTGGAGGATTAAAAATCTAAGTTTGCAGACCAAATATTTAAAAAAAGAAGGGCTACAAGGACAGCCAACAATTTAGCCTTTCAGGGTCAGTGAGGACTCAGGACATAGAAGAATGTATACTGTAACATCCTTTAACTCAGTTGTGTCCCAAATTTTCTGATCTAGATTATGGAACCACAGAGGAACCTGATCGATGACGTGATGTGTGCCTAAAGAGAGTCACATGGAGAGAAAACATTCTCTCAGGCTTTCACAGAGCGAAAATTGGTCAAGCAATGGCCATGACTCATCCCCATGGCTGACACTGACAAAGGATCTACAAAGTATGGTACAGGGTTTTGGGATAAATCCTGAAGGGTCTTGACTGACCCTGTCAGATACAAAAGTTACATTTCTTGTTATATAGGTCTTGCTTTATTTTGGTCTTAGCCATCCAGCAGAAAAGTATAGAAATGAGGTATCAAAAGGGAAGCCATATTAATATGCTCATCTGTGGAAGGCTCAAGTCAACATTTCCCGTCCTGTGGACTACTAGACTATATTGGAATATTTCCCTGAATTCATGCATTTATAATATAAAGAAAAATGTTTAATTCTTGAACAAATGAAGAAACTCTTACACAAATTTTCTTACTGATTTCTAACTAAATATCTTAATAATCAAGACTTATTTATTTGTTTATTTATTTATTTTGAAGAACCAGGTGTTGAACTCAGGCCCCTGTGCTTGCCAGAGAAGCACTTATTCTACTAAGCTATTTTTCTGGCCCCATATTTATTATTTTGATATGTGAAATAGATTTCTGCTTTGGTTTAAGTACAACTCTATAATAATATGGTTATGACATTTTTGGAACATGACTTCTTTCACCTTTGGTGAGTGTGTTGTACATTTCCATTTGATCATATTTGATATTTGTATTAAAATCTTACATGGGTACTTGATTGATTATTTCTCTTACCATTGACAAAATTGTGTTTTAGACTTCCTACTCACTATTATAGATTTACAAATTTATATTATTTTATGTCAATTTTTGCTATATAAACTTTTATGAAAGATTCTTATATGTATGGAATTTTAGAGTGACATTTTTAAAGAGATCCAATAGCTAAAAAATTAAGAAATATAAAATTGTACAAATAATCTATAGGAATTAATGCAAACATTTAACAAGAGTGTTGGATGTGAATTCAATACAAAAAAAATCAACTGCATTTATGTGGACCAATACCAAATAAAAAATGATAATCAAGAAAAATATTTCTTTCATTCAACATTGTATTTGAAAATTGGAATATGGACATTAGAAGTGTAGGGAAGAAGCATAGAAGGAAGGAAATGTAAAAAGCCAAGATACTATATGTACATGTACATACACCCTAAGATGTTTGTAAGCAGCATATACTGCAAACATGTACTACTAATTTTTTTAAATTAAAATTTGCGTCTTGACAGCAGCACCTAGAAACTGAAATACATCACAGAAAAATCTAATGAAGATCTTTACACACAGAACTATGAATCACTACTGGGAAAAATTAAAGAATGTCCAAATAAATAAAGACTATATTCTGTTCATGGACTATGGATTTAACTCATTGAAATCAGGAAATTCCAAGTTAATCTAGATTTTAATGCAATCCAAGCTCATTTTTTTGCTCCTTTTATTGTCTGCTTTACCATTTTATCTTTTAACTTGTTCATTTCTGCTTTGGAAATAGAAATTGACAGTGGTTTAAGAAATATTGGAAATCTCATAAATTGTGAGATACACATTTAAATATTTGTTGTATAATTTGACTTTCTTTTGCTTTGCTTAAATTGCACTCCTTCATTTTCCTGGGAGGTGTAACAGTTTAGGGCTTGTGAATCATTTTTCTTTCAATTAAAAAAAAAACACTAAAGGACACAGTATACGTGTAAAGAAAGAAAAATGAAATCAGTAAATCAACCACAGACTTCAAACAGGCATTTTTCTGCCTTTCAGTTCTACTTAGACTAACTATGCTTAACATAATTTATAAAATCAGATGAATATAGTATTTCTGCATATTGATTTTCTTTCTGATAGGTCTAACTGCCCCACCCTAATTATCTGAGTCTCTGAGCTAAGAGAACACTCAGAGCCCATTTCTATACCCTGCAGCATCCCTCCTCAGCCTAGGAACAATGCCAATAGTATACAGGGCATGACACGTGCACATGACTTGCTAGATCACAGAACCTATTTCTATAGCCATGTACTCAGCTACTTGAAATCTTACACCCCCTTTCATGTCTCACCACCTAACACAATACCACTAACCCCCCTACGCATTAATAAAAGACCCAGGCCAGTATACTGGACTCAGGTGCTCCTTTGGAGTTATTCCAGCAGGTTCCACTCAGAATCTATAAATTCACTCTGACTCTTCTTTTAAATGTAATTAGTACAGGGTCTACAGTGTCTCACATCACAGATCAGACTCCTAGTGATCCCTCCTGCTTTTCAGCCTCCCAAGCACTAGGAGTATAGGTGCACATCAACACGACTAGTATCAATCCATGCCCCAGAGGTAGGGCTGGCACAGCGTGCTTGGGATAAAATCCTGGTCCCTACATCTCCATAAGCAGGGGCTTTAGTCCACTGAGCTATATGACTGACTCTTGCCTGTACTTTTCACTGGGTTGTCACCATTTAAAAATATTTGGTACCAAAAACCTAAGAGATGGTGGTTCACAGACCCTACTCCTTCATGGAGTTGTCCCACTTTAACGTGTTTTTGGCAATAAACCACTAGTTTCATTGCCTCTAGCATATCAGACACCTCTACACAGCATCTCATCCATCTAAATTCTGCCACTTAAGAATATGGTATAAGTTCTCTTGGGGAGCATTCAATGGACACCATTCTCTTGGGTGTCCATTCCCCCTACTGGTCACCCAAGCCTCCACCTTCTGCCAGGATACAGCAGATCTGGAAGTGAGTTGTTTGGGTTTTCCTTTGTTCTGGCTTTCAGAGTTCATCTTGGGGGAGATACTTCACAATAGGAGGAACTGCCTCTGTACTTCCTAAGGACAACCTGTGAGTTGCCTCCTTGATAACCTTTCCTTCCCATCTTATTTCAAGCCAATTCACCTTGTCTTTTCTTGTAATATGAATGGCCTGTGTAATCAGCTTCCTAATGACCCAAACATAGTTCATTCAACTTTCAGATTCTCTTGGATGTTGACCACTTTTTCCACAGCTCAGACAAATGGAAATAGGCTTCCCCAATGATCAGGCTTTTTTGCCATCCACTCCCATCCCTCCCTCTACTCATTCTGCTCTACTTCACACCAGAACTTACTCCCCACCTCCATGTCAGCCCTTGGTCCTAGACTCTTCACACAAAAACTTCAAATAGAGAAGTTAATCTCTTCCCTCCATTCCTCCCAGTTCTTCTTAGCACCAGCGACGTAGTCTACCTCCAAGCATGCCAGTTTTACTGAGTCCAGAGATACAGACCCCCAGAATCCCAACCTCTACATCAAACCCCTTGCATTCATATAATTCTTATCACCTCTCTCCTCTTCAATGAGGGTTGAGTTTGGAGGGTGGCCAGCCACAACGCTGATAATACCCACATTTAATATAACGACAGAGTTTGTATATATTCTTAATTCAGGTTTGGCATTTCATATGTATCTAGGAAACTGTCCATTTCCTCTGTATTTTCCATCCTGTGAGAGTAAAGATTTTGGAAGAATATATTGACAGTCTTTTGAATTTCCTTAGGGTCTGTAGTGATTTCACACTTTTCATTCTATGTTACATGAATTTGAGATTTTTCTTTCCTTTTTTTCTAATTAGATTGGCTAAAGTTTTATCAATTTTACTTATTTTTTCAAAGAACCACCTTTTTGATTCTTTTGTTCTTTGTATTGTTTTCATCTAGTATGCATTAATTTCTACTCTATTCTTTATAATTTTTTACCTCCATTGGGCTTTGGGCTTGACTTGCTCTTCTTTTCCTAGAATCTTGAAATGCAGTATAAAATCATTTATTTTTACTTGTTCCATTTTCCTAATGTGTGAATTTACAAATATAAACTTTCCTCTTAAGACAGCTTTCATTGTATCACGGTTCAGTAAGTTATACCTGCATTTTTGTTTGATAATAAATATTTTTAATTTCTTCTTCAATTTCATCTGTGACTCACTGATTGTTTAGGAGGTTGTCATTTAATTCCATGTGTTTGTGAAGATTTATAGTTTCTTTTGTCAATAGCTTCAAGTTTTAGTGCAGTGTAATCAGATAGTATGTATATCATAATTTCAATTGCTTTGCATTTTTTGGCAGTGTTCTGTGTGCTAGTATGTGGTATTGTTCAGCTATAAAATAGGAAAATTTTGAGTCTTTTGTCAGTAAATGTATGCAAAAGAGAACACGTTCTTAAGTGAAATAAGTCAGACTTGCATGTGCAAACATCATATTGTCTCCTTACTGTGAGAACCTGAAAGAGAATAATGGAATCTGAAGGATACAATAGATCCTGGTAAAAGAGAATGAACTTATTCAAAATGAAAGAATAACTAATTTATGGAGAAGCACAGGAGAGGGAATGAGAGAAATCTGTGTGAATGAGAGAATCTGTGTGTAAGTAGAATGAGTTGGACATCTGTATTGTGCATTTCTGCTAGTCTATGGAAAGAAACAGTTAATGTTTTAATCTGTTTTGTCTCCTTTTTTAATTGTTTACACTTTTTCTCTTCTTAATTTCACATACATTTTTTATTTGTTTTTTCTTCTTCAATTTTACATGCGTATATCCGGTACTATAAATAACTCATTGAAGACAACACTATTACAACAAATACTGTGAAATTAATATTACTTTGTTAAGTGAAAATCTGTATCAGTTATACTTTTTTCTGTTTTAATTCTAATTTGTACTCTAAAAAAATAATAACCAAAAATTCCCTGTGACAGTTGTCATTATTAGAAAAAAACTTAGATGGAGCTGTAAGCCTAGTCTAAAAGATCTGGGAAATCACTAAGACTTTATCTAATACTATACATTTTCACAGATCTAGACCCTGCCTCTATTGAGAATCTCTAAAAAGTCTAACAAATTTCCCAAGAAAGATTGACCTGGTTTACAGCCTGGGTCACACAGATACTAAAATCCTACCTGCTTAAATTCTCCCTCAGCCAAGCAATAACTTTTTCTAAAGACTTATTTCATTTCCCATGCAGCTCCTGACATTAGGGAAAACTTTAAATATTCAAGGATGGCCCTTAAACATCTAAGTAAACCTCATGACCAGGATTTTCAGGGTATACCAAAACTGAGAACTTGATAGAGTTCTCTGCAATAGCAACAATGAATCTGCTCTCCAGCTTCTCATAACATTCTGGTCAGGCTTTTGATGTGACAAAACAGGACACTAAACAAAGCAATGGCAAAATCTTTGGCCCTTTACAAAAACCTGTCTTCTATGCAGTTTAGAGAGCCACTGGAAGATGGACTGTTCCTGCTACAACATGTGGGTGGGGCCATCCACACCCACACTCCACCTGCTGACCTAACATGATTTGTTCCAGCTGAAGACTGATGGGGCTCATGGTTCTTCTACCCCATCCCATCACCACACAAGACTCAAGATAACTCTTCTAATCCAAGGTAAGTCTATCACTTGGCCTTGTCTATCCTCATCACAATGAAAATAGGTCAGTTCACTTCTCAAGTGACCATTACTCTGTTTCTTACTGGCCCTCCCTACCAGCCCTCCAACTTCACCTTTACTCAGGAGAAAGCAATTTCGTGAAGATCCAGCATCCATACCCAACCCCTTAGCTCTTTTATTTCTATTATATTTAACACCCAGGGAATGAGAGATCTAACTTCTATACACCCCTCCATAAGCCACTTGAGTGCCTGAACTCCAAGATCACAGCCCATTATTACATCCTACAGCACCCATCCTGAACCCCGGCACAATATCTACAGTACAAAGCACATGACAAACGCTTACACACAATTGCTATATCCATGTATTCAACCATTCTCAATCTCACCTATTCCCTTCATATTAACTCACTTAAACCCATCCAACTAACTCCCTGCCCTATGTGTAACAGGCCCAGATCAATAAACTGGACTCCAACTTTCTTTTGGAGTTACTCCAGGAAGTCTTTCTCAGAGTCCGCAAATTCAGTTTTGTTGTCTTTTGTACTGGGTCATCACTGCTTACTTGACACTTTCTATTCCATATAAATCACTTTCAACCAATGCCTGTAAAATTTAGAATTTTGATATATTATTGGTTTTTTTTTCAAAAATAGTAGTTTCCGAAACACATTCCACTCTCTCCAGCACACATGAAAAAGTTTTGATGTTTGTGAGTATGTGGTCAATTTGTAACATAGTAGAGAATTGGACTGGTAACAAATTTATTTAATATTTATTTAATATGTGACCACTTATCCTTGATAACCACTTAGTTCAGAAGATCATACTTTTCTCATTTATAAAATTAAGGAAGTGAAATAGTTCTTGAACTGTTCTCTTCTGCTCATCTAAGAGTACATAACTCTTAATCAGATGTTCATTTGATTATTCAGAAAACAGTTTTCTAAGAATAAGGTGATAATGGTAAATGAGTCCTTTCTTTAATAATACCATTTTTCTAAAAGCATTTCCAGATTATGAATAGAAATAAAAAACAATATCCTCTTAATTAAAAATATAACTACTACATATTATCTGAGCCAAAAGGCTGAGAAGCAGTAAGAGAGTTATAGCAAAATTTAAATTTTTGCTATGTTTAAAAGGTTGTGGATATCAAGTATTTGAAAATAGCTTTTAAATCTCACAGGATCAGTTAAAAAGTCAATGTTCTAAATTACCCAGAAATGCTGACATGGAAAACTACTTATTCTGGGTACAACACATATTAATATGAAACTTTGTTTCCTCAAAAACAGTTTCAAATTCAAAATAGTATCTAAATTATTCTGAGACATATGAAAAATGTTTTCTACCTCAGCTTTAAATTAATTTTTAAAAGAGACTTAAAATCGCTGTGCTAGGTATCCTTTTAAGAACATAACCTCCTGATGTTAGAATACTTTGTTGAGACAGGCAAATTAATCAGATGAATTACTAAAATGTTTTTTTTAATTACTAGCATGTTCACAAGCTCTATAGTTGAGTGGTTTTACATATGATTTAATCAATCAACAAATCATTAAATTTAAATTATAATCCTTGGCATTTGAAGATTTGGTTAAAGAGTGTTCACAGTTAATGAAAGAGTACAGAATATAAATAATCAAACATAGTCATTGATTTAATACTTTAAATTCATCATATGTGATTATAGAAAAAATACTGTTTTAAAAGGACTATGCTGTTTTAAATAGATGGATACCACCAATGTATGTGAAAGTAATACTTTGGAATGTAGAAGTTAAAAAAGTAGTTGATTGGTAAAAATATCTATATTGAGTAGCTAAGAGAGATCACTAACTGCCTAGATGCTTAAAATGCAGTAATTCACTTCATCCAATGATTAATTTCATATCACAGATACAGAATTCAAGGCTCAGGACAATTACATATATAATTGTTCCAATAAATAAAGAAAGTAACCATAATGAAATTAAAGTTGATTACTTTCAAACTTTCCAGTCTTATCCACAGCATTAATTTACTTTATTAGGACATCTTTATGAAAACGGATTACCTTAGAAGCTGTGCAAAACAGACACATTATATTAAATTGAGTTTCTTATCAAAAAAGAGTATTTACAAAAGTGGAATTTAACAAGTTGGTAATGAATATAGATTAAATTAAATATCAATGGAGCCTACATTTGAATGTTTCAGCCCTCCATTTATTTGCCCACTTAACAAATATTCAATGAGTTAGTCTCTGTCCTTTGTACTTGGGCTACATGAATGAACAAAGCAAATATAAAGGCCTATCTTCTTGGGTGATATATTTCAATGAATTCAGACTAGTTACATGTTTAAAGGACTCAGCCAAAGAGAGAAGCAATGTCCTTGCAGAATAGAGAATAAATTGGAAAATATTTAAATACCATTTTAACTAAGTGTTATAGTACAGGTAGAAAGGTAAGAAAATCAGAAGGAGAAATAACTATAAAAAAGTAAACAGTTTTGTGTAGGTGACTTTGAAGTAAAAGTAAGCTATCCTTTTCTATGTGTTTACAAGGCAACAATATGAAGTTGAATCCTATGTAGGAGCAAAGAATATAGATACTGGAGCTGTTAGCAGTGTTATTACATAATATTCAATCTAAAGGCTGATCTTAGTTGGAACTATAAAATTTAATGTCTTCCTAATGAACATAGATAACAAGCAGAAGAAAAAATAGAATGCTGAATTCTAAAAATAATGGAATAAGAAAAAGAAAAAGAGGGCTTCAGTCTAGCAAAATTGATCTAGTAGTTAAATATATAAGAAGAACAACAAGGTAGTGTGAAACTAAATAAAAGACAGAAACAGGTTTCACTAAAGTTTAATAAGTTAATTCTGGAATGCTATTTCAAAAAGTGAATGCAAAAATAGTGGAACAGGAAGAGGAAAAAAGTATACAAGATAACAGGTTGATTCATTGAATATATAAGGAGAGTAACAAGGTAATAAGTGCTCAGTTCAAGGAAAAAATAAATGTTCCATTTTGGTCAGTAAAATATCAAAGTCATCTGAGATTTGAAAGTAAATGAAAAAGAAAAAAAAATTACGTTTAGGAATTATAAAGCTACAATTAATGCTCAAAATAAAATCTTGGTGAAATACTGAATGAAATCAAGATACATGGAGAAGGGCTGGCTGCTAAAATGCCTGTGCTGCCTGGCAAGCACAAGGTCCTGAGTTGAATTTCTAGTACAGGGAGGAGAGCAGTAAAATGTAGAGAAACTGTGAAGAGTGCATGTACACCATTTATTTTATGCACATTTTATATATGTAAAGGGAACTAGATATTAGTTGGTCTTGAGTATCTAGTTTGTAGATGGATTAAGAGACTTCTGTCTGGATGATTGTGAGGGCACTAAACTGGTAGCTGAGCTTCTAGGAGATGGAACGTAGTGGAGGAAGTGTGTCATAAAAATATTATCTTGTTACCAGTCTCCATCTCCTTTCTCTCTGGCACTTTCCAACACCCTTGCCTTTCCTTCCATCACTAGTTAGTAGTATTCCTCCACTATGCCCTTCACCTATAACTCTACTTTGAAGTCAGCACACTGTACTCCAAAACTGAGTCAAAACAAACATCTTCTCCCTCAAGTTGTGGATCTGATTTCAGGTATTTTGTCCTAGCAAGGCAAACTGACTAATAAGGTCATGGAGCATTAGGAAAATGAGCTTTCTTTATTTTGATAATAAGCTAATAACAGCAAAGAATTATGAAGCTTCCAATGAGACTGTAGCTAGAGAAAACTTCACTCAGCTTTTAAAATGTGATTCAAATAGCTTACTGAGATCTGAATGAATTCTTTCCATTTTCCATTATTATGACTACACATAAGAAAGTTGTAGACCTTGGCAGTAGTTCGTAATGATTGTTGCTCATTTCCTAGGAGATTTTTTTAGTCTACCATCTTTTATCATCTTATATTAGCTTTATAATATTTTAGTGTAGAGGGAATAGAACATTAATGCTGGACTCATTTATAATTTTCTCTCTTCAAATATTCTCCCACGTGAAATACAGTTTGGCTTAATTATTATTTTTTTATTGAACTACAAATGTCAATCAGACAGTTTCAAGACACCGTAACAAAACAGATTCGATAAATTAATACATTGCAAACTGTTTTCATAATGTTTTGGTATTGTACAAGGTGCATACGTGATATTATATTTATAGATATTATTTTAGCAGATATCCCTTATCAGTGAATTAAGAGTGTAGCTGCTTACTTATCTTATTTTTTATACCTGAATTATATCAAAAATAACAGGGCCCTCAAATTTAAAGACACAATTCAAAAATGGGCATCTGAGATGAAGACACACTTCTCAGAGGACGAAATTAAAGAAGCGAATAAATACATGAAAAAATGTTCCACATCGCTAGGCATTCGTGAAATGCAAATAAAAACAACACTGAGATACCATCTCACTCCAGAAAGAATGGCTATCATAAGGAAATCAACCAACAACAAGTGTTGGAGAGGTTGTGGGGAAAAGGGAACACTTCTCCACTGCTGTGGAGATGTTGACCTCCACAACCATTGTGGAGGTCAGTGTGGAGACTCCTCAAAAGAGTAGGACTAGAAATCCCATTCAAGCCGGCTATCCCCCTACTGGGAATTTTCCCAAAGGAACTGAAAACATTGTACCGTAGTGATATAAGTGTTCCTATGTTTATAGCAGCACAATGTGTGATAGCAAAATCTTGGAAACAACCAAGATGTCCATCACATGAGGAATGGTTGAAAAAGATGTGGTATTTCTATATAATGGAGTATTACTCAGCTATTAAGAATGATAAGCTTGAAGCATTTATACTGAAGTGGATGCCACTTGAACATATACTCATAAGTGAAATAAACCAGA
>PVKA01024336.1:0-34385 GCA_004027165.1 Ctenomys sociabilis | reverse complement strand
TTCTATGAGAGGCAAGATCTGCACTAATGGTGGTTGGACAGGATATTATGTCGGCTTTTAGTACTATGGTCATCCACTAGGTAAATAATTATTGAATTTTTGATATAATTCAGGTATAAAAAAGTAAGATAAGTAAGCAACTACACTCTTAATTCACTGATAAGAGATATCTGCTAAAATAATATCTGTAAATATAATATCATGTATGCACCTTGTTCAATACCAAAATGTTATGAAAACAGTTTGCAATGTATTAATTCATCGAATGTGTATGGTTAAGGTGTCTTGAAACTGTCTGATTGACATTTGTATTTTAATAAAATAAAAATAAATGAAAAAAAAAAAAGAAAAAAAGAAAAAAATCAACCAAGGAATGATTCCTAATGTAAACAATAGGCTTCCAGTTGGTAACACTGAAAACACCTCATTATCACAACAGAGGTATTCCTCACATGTAGAATGATAGGAGGCTGTTCTGGGGGCAGGAGATATATGGAAACAATCTGGCCTTTGTTTAATTTTGCTATGACTATAAAACTGCTCTAAATGGGCCAGTCATATAGCTCAGTGGCACAGAGCCTGCCTGGAAAGTGCAAGGTCTGGAGTTTGATCCCCAGCAACAAACACATAAACAAACTGCTCTAAGATAGTCTTTTTTAAATTTGGAGGATATAATCTTTAGTAGAAACTTTGTTTATGAAAGACGGAAGAGAAACAGGAATTAGTACACCAACTGAGTAGCTCTCTGCGCTGTATTATCTTTTTGTTATAAGCAACTTTCTCTCTCAGCATTTGAGTTTCTTAATACAAATGAAGGATATTAGTATCCACAGATAATACTGTTACGAAGGTAAGTTAATACATGAAAAGTGTTCAGAACAGTCCTTGGAGACCATTTCTAAAGCCTACCCTTTCTTTCCCCACTTCCATTATTTACTTTTCTTAGTTTAGAGACATTAGGATAGATGATTTCCTATATTTGGAATCATGTTCACAGTCTTTCTACAGAATGAAAAACTCTACTAGCTCAGTTTCTTTAAACAGACATCATGAATACTATGTAAAGAAACTATATGAAATGACATAAGCTTTAAAGATACCTCAATTATAAAATAAATGAAAACATTTCTATTACATTTTTTAAATTTTGAATGTATTTCTTCTCTAGCCTGATAGACTTGTTTCTTTGCTTAAGTTGCTATCATTTCAGAGATTTAAGATGTGTGATTTCCAAGTTCTTGTATGTCTTCATCTCCTGGATTTGTTCAGGGTGGGCTGGAGGGGTGTGATTACCTTTTGTTCAAGCATTTTGACATTTTTTTGAAGCTCCCAATAATCACTCAGACTTAACAGTAGTGGGTCAGTAAGGTTTTTATTACAGTGGGGAGCAGAATAAAGCTCCCCAAAGCTCTCACTACTAGTGGGGGCGACTGACTGATATTCAACAAAGCTGCAGTGTAGGTGGTGAATGTGGGCCAGGTTCAACAGTATCCCATAGACTGCCTATAAACCTCCTAAATTCTTAAAGGTTGAACCAGTGCCAACACAAGCTCCATACCTGTGCACTGGGGACAAGGGACACAGCTCACCAGTCTCACGGACCACCCAGTTTTCCAAAGTTCTTAAATGATTGGAGGGGACATACATTTTCTATTTTGAAGTACTACACCATTTAATAAATGTTTACTGAGTACTTAAAAACCATTTATTCTATAATGTCATCTCATTTACCTCTCTGTGTTTCCCTTGAACTTAACCATTCTACTACTAATCTGGTACAGAAAAGTTCTTTATGTATTTATTTGCTGTCAAAAATCTCTCTACATTAAATTCTCTGACATTGTTATCTCAGGCTTCCTTGTGATCACCGTAAGCTCTTTTCATTCTAAAATAGCAGTTCTCAAAGTATAATAAACAAGACCATAAGAGTCCCTGGGGTCAAAATTACTTTCATAACAATACTAAAATACTAGTTGCTTCTTTCATTTTGTTGACACATAAGTGGTTCAAAACCAAAAGAGTATAAAGCTGCTATATCTTAACAGGAATCAAAGTAGTGACAATCAAAATGGTCTAGTAGTCAATGCATTTTTCATAGCCACAGATTTTCATTTTCTTTAATGAAAATTAAAGAAATAAACTTACTTTGAGTTAAGAAGGCCCTTAAATATATATTTAAGTTTGTTATAATCCTGCCCTTGACCACAACTTCTTAAATGCTTCAAATAGTTGTCATAGTCACCTGTATTTTCCTTGACCTTCTTTTACACTCTTATTTTCACAGCCCATGTTTTATAATACAAACTTTTAAACTAAAAAATTAAAGGTGGGCCAGGGAGGTGGCTCAGTAGCACTTTCCTTGCAAGTGTAAGAGCCTGAGTTCAAATCCCTGGCTCGGAAATAAATAAATAAATAAATAAATAAATAAATAAATAAATAAATATGTCTCTTTAAGAAGAACCCTTAAGTAAATTCTTTCTTTTATCAGAACATAACATATTATATCCAGAAGAAGAATGTAACTGTTTAGGTACAAGACTCCAGTTTCTTAAAAAGCCTCATTTTCTTCAGTTTACATTTTAACAGGAATTCTGTGATTTCAAAGAAGCACTAACCTAAAACTTTTGGGAAATTCCAAGAATCATTTTTCAGATTCAGTAAGTACTTCAAAATTCAGCTTACTGTGACCACAGCTAAGAGGATATTGGTAATTCATGGTTGGCCTGGCAAGAGAATTTTTACTAAATTTTTGCCAAAATGTTACCAAATAGTTACCTAGACGAATCCCTTACTTTATATATATATATAAAATAACAGGATAAGAAGCAAATATTTTATGTTCTACATTACAAGATTCATTACAATCATACCTTACAAGAAAATTCTGAGTTCTGTATAAATACATCTACTAATACACAAATATACACAAAATTAATAGTTCCCACAACTGAGTTTATAAAAATGTTTTGCAATGCACAAAAAGAAATGGCCTTAACTTTAAGTTATATATATATACTTTTCAAATTCACTGCATCATATGTTAAACAATAGAATCTGCATATCAGGGTATGATCCCACCACTTAATGAATAATATTCTTCATGGGATTTAGATTTCAGGTCTAATAATACTAACTGGTTCATCAGTCATTTCAATTTTTAAGTGAAAGTTATTGGGGAGATAAACAATGAGGGAGTGGACACTACTATTCACATTTTGGACAAAAATATGAGAGAATGTTTAGACAGCTGGGAACAGAGTAGTCACTAAAAAACAGCTCAATGATAAGCATGAAACAAACAGGATAAAATCAGAATTTTGATCTCCCCAGTGTCTTTATTGGCAAATAGGGAAAAAAATGCTGTCACAGGTACAAAATTTAAAATGTTTAGAATTCATTACCAAAATAGATGGATTTATATTTTGCCCTCTTTTCTTCAAGTCACTGAAAAAACATCTTTCTGGAATGAAAGTACAACCTAAGCTAACTTTTTTTTTTAAACAACGTTTACATACACAAGCATATATGCAACAGCTTGTATTTTTGATGATTCTTCTGCCTTGACCTCATCATTTTGCACAGATCATGCCCATACAAATTTTGCAACTATCTGAGAATAGCCATTCTTTCTTTCAGATGTCATTTTTGTTCATCTTAAGTTTTCTTTAACACCCTGGTATAATGTAGCAAATGATACTTCAAGACTGCAAGGTTAGAACTGTTTGCATGCACACTTACTTAATTGCCCAATCATATGAAGCAGGCCATTTATGAACAGACCACCCATCTGTATACAAAAATATAAATATAAAAATAATTCGTTTGTGAAACACTACACAGTATATGTAATATTTCACAAAACTCATTTTACAAACAATAAAACAAAGGCTATGAAATGTTAAGGTCACATGACTAGTTTCTGATGTTGACAGGACTACAATACAAGTTTCTGCCTATTTAGGAACTATGTATTTTGCTGAATTACTGTTATATATTGCCTTTCGGGTGTTATTTTCTGTTCATACCAATTTGTGGCAAAAAATTAAACGACATGAAAATTAACCTTTTTTTAAGACATGGTTTTGGCTGGCCTTGAGATCATTATGTAGCTCAGGCTGGTGTCAAACTCATGGCAACCTCCTGCCTCAGCCTCCAGAATGCTAGGATTATAGATATGTGCTATCACACCCAGCTCAAGAAAATGAAATAAATCTTGTAATGGTCCACATTTCCTTGTAACCATGAATCGGGGGCAGCAGGATTTACAATGCTGAGGTTCAAACTCAAGAGCCTTGCATGTGCTAGGTAAGTGTTCTTCCACTGAGGCCATGTCCCTAGCCCTGTGTATTATTTATTTTATAAAAAGAGATATAACATACATGCAAATACAAATTATTTTTCTTCACTTTCTGTAACATGTACATTTTTCCACGTATTTATATATTTTAACAACATTCTCTTTAATGACCAGCATATTATCATGCAAATATACATAAAGTAATAACTTAGTCAATTCCTTATTGTTGGTTGGTTAAGATATTTACAATTTTTAAACAAATGATGAAATAGTCATGAAATTATATAAACATTTGTGGACAGGTTAATTTTTGTTAGAAAAAAATACAACTAGTTTTTATAGAATGTATACTGTGGAAAATTAACTAATGGGCAACTTGTAACACTCAGCTGAACTGAATCAGCATAGTCCTGGGTGTGAAAGGCCCACCTGAGGAAGGTTGTGAACAGTATAAAGGCAGAACTGGAGTGGAAATGATAGCTGCTGATTCTCCTGGAGAAGCTTGTCACTGTAGCTTTCCTGATATGGACCCAGCTGTTATCATAAGAAGAGCTTAGGTCTTCACTGTAGCTGAGGATGGATGCAATTCTTTTCCAGGAAGCTCTGATCTTTACCTTGAGCATCACTTCTTTGCTCCAAGTGCAGATCCCTCAGCCTTCTAGCACAGCACCTTCATCCTGCTGGCAGAGACTTTCTAGTTTCCACTTGATCTTTGGGCCTTCCCAGGGCAGCTCCTTAATACAGACTTCCATGAGACACTATCATAGGTTTTATACTTCCATCTGGGATTATGGAGGACATGTTACAGGGTCCAGGTCTTCAACTGGACTTGTGCAGGACACTGCTGTGGGATCCAGGCTCTCAACTACATATTTTGGGTGTCTCGTGTATGGACAGATCTCCTGTACTCTTTTGTGTTTGTCTCTTGGGGTGAATATTATAAAATAATCCTACAAATTAATGTGTCCTGTATTATATTTATTCCCTTGTAAACCATGACCACAACATACCAGTTAAGCACAAAAAATGTCTAAATAATATTGAATTGCTTTTTAAAGCTTAGGCAACCCCAGATTATTGTATTTTCCTGATATCTAAATGGTATTTAAAAAGAAATGATAAAAAAAAAAAAAAAACAAACAAAAAAACAAAACTGCTGGGGACCAGGGAGCTGGCTCAGTAGAATAAGCACTTGCCCAGGAAGTGCAAGGGCCTGAGTTCAATCCCTAGTTCTGTCAAAAAAAAAAAAAAGAAGAAGAAGAAACTGCTGCTATGACCTACATTCTGACTAAAGAACAAGTGATTTGTGAAATAAAGTAAAGAAAGATTTAGGAGATTGGACTAGACCAACCTAGGCTAGGTCAGTGTTGAATGTGTGCTCTCTATATACATTCTTTTTCAAAATTTCAAAGAAAATGTAGTAAGTAAAAGAGTTTTGAAGAGGCCAATTTAAGAGTCTGAGAAATTCTCATGTATTTTATCATAAAACAATGGGTTTCACATGTGCTCAAGTTTAGTGGGCAGCTTTTGGATGAGGCATACTTAAAAGAGACCATCCAAACTATCTGCTTAAAAAAAAACTGCTTAAAATGAAGCTTAATTTAAGTCAACCATAATACTCTTCATTAAAATTTTCATTCAGGAGGCTGGGTGATATAGCTCAGTGGTATAAGCACCAGCTCTGCAAGTGCAAGGTCCTGAGTTTGATCTCTGGTACCACAAACAAACAAATTTGCATTCAGACATTATTACTGCTATACAACACTGCATTGTCTTTATCATTATAATCTAATTTTAATTATGTACAAGATAATACAATTAGAAGTTTAGGAGCCAGGGATGCAGCTCAGTGGTAAATGGGGTGGTAAAAGAGAAAATTAAGTCCACAAATCAAAAACATGTAGAGCAAAAGATATAATAAAAACTACACACAAAGGACCTGAAAAGATGTCTTATTAGGTTCCTTAAAGGGAAAAAGAAATAGACAATGAGAAACAAGAAAACTAGATTACTGAAGGAATTTTCTTAGACAACTCAAAGGTTTGACCACTCTACCTGCAAGTTCACCTCTGCTAGTCTTTATCAATAACTTTACTGGGTCCCTTCCAAATACTATTGCATTCATTTACATACAGACATATATACATGTATAAACTTCAAGGCTTAATTTGAATAAAGCAACAAAGCTCATTTTCTGCATCGAGATTCACTAACGATAATTTACCACATAAAATATTCAGTTTTGATTTTTTAACATTTCAAATCAATATTTCATAAGTGGCTTCTAAATAACTGAATCATATCAGCAAAGCTTTGTATGTTTAATGAAAAGTTAAGATTTTAAGCAAAAAGAAAAAGATTTTAAACAATATAGAAGGACCCAGGTGTGGTGGTACATGTCTGTAATCTCAGAATTCAGGAAGCTGAACCAGGAGGATAAGTCCAAGGCCACCCAGTGGTACACAGTGAGTTCAAGGCCAACCTGAGCTACAACAGCAGATCCTGTCTCAAAATAAAAATAATGAACAGTACAGAGCAGTGGCAGCAGACCTATGGCACATGTAGCAAGCCATTTGTTATCATTAAAAGCTCTAAAAGGTACAGATGGCTGACATTTCAAAACCTTTAAGAATGAGGAGGGGATGGGGAGATATCTCCGTGGTCTAAGTGCTTGCCTGGAAAGCCAAGCACCTGACATACCATGCAGGCCCCAGGATCCTGGGTTTGTCATGCCAGCCACTGAAACCTGCTATGGTGGTATACACCTGTAATCCCAGCACTGGAGAGCTGAGACAGGAAGATCCCTATGAGTCTCAAATGCACATCAAGACCCTGTACCGAATGAATGAATGAATGAATGAATGAATGAATGAATGAATGAATAATAGAATGAGCAAATGTGCACCTTTCTTGAAGCTCACTGCTTTTCAATCAGAAACAAGTATAATGACTCAGAAAAATAATACTAGATAAACTTTTAATTTAAAAATGTGAAATTAGCAAATAGTTACAAGAATTACTTGGCCTTAATAATTTAAAATTCAGTGCCTACATAAAGGAAATAAGGTGAGTTCAGATATAATACGTCTTCCTTTCTGGTAAATTATGAACAATGGAATTTTACTAATTTCCTGGATAACAAAAAGAATGCTATCGTTTGGGGTTTTTCCACTCATAATTCCATTACTATGCTCTCAATTAACAAAATCCAGTGGAATCTTGCTGTCAACTGACCCTGCAAAGGTCTATATATAACATGGCCTGAATAACTGAGACCTCACTGTAATACAAGTTCAATGATACACCTTCATTGGGTTGATTTGAGCATGGAAGTGCTTAGAATAAGAGAAATAAAATGGGCTTTCACAAACAGAGTTACATGTGTTTTCTAAATTCCTTACAAAGTTGAATTAAAGTAATTTAATTTTGAGTTACTAAATAATTTTTTAAAATGAAAGAATTTTTTTTAACAAATGGCTCATAACAAAAATATCAATCAAATGCACATATGAGTTTTGGGTAACACACCAACTACGAAAAGACAAAAAGAAGCAATATACACCTAGACATATACAAATAAAGATTTATGAAAACTATAAATGATGGGTGATATTTATTATCTTTAGATATGATAATAATGATTTGCTTATGTTTTAAAATAAATAGCAAAATATTTATGAATAACATTTTATTAAGTTAAATTATATGGGAATCAAATTTTTTAGGTCCAAATGATTGGACACAATTTCCTAAGGTTCATTTAATATAATATCTGACTTGCTTCATAAGAATCAGGTTGGGAAGATGTGAGGCTAGGTGTTACAATGAGGAAGACTGACCCAGAATAAATGGTTACTGTAGCTAAATATGAGTACCTGTAAGTTCATTCTTCTGTACTTTGACATTTTACTATTGCTTTTAGTGAAAATAAACAGATGAGAGAACCCTACTTATATAATTGTTCTTCATATAATATTTATGAGCACTACATATGAAACATAATACTAAAAATATAGATTTTAAAACCATCTAAGTCAATATTCTTATAAAGTCCCATCTATAGTAAATGATCAATTCATAAAACAATCTTACTGACATAATTATCTAAGTTGTCAAAGAAGACAGTTTTTATAAAACTGTTATATGTGACTTATGATGGACTTATTTTTGTTCTGCAGTTTTATTATGCTAAAATTCATGATAGTTATATATTGCTTCTCACATTATAACTTCTTGCAACTATTTTTAATCAGGCCTTATTTGGGCTGATTAAAATATATTTGCACTAAATTCCATTATCTCTCTGTTTACTAGGTACAGTTGTAAGTACAGGATAATATAATTTGAAATGTCCAATAAGCTCTCTAGTATCTTTTTAAAATATCACATATATTCTTTCTAAATATAAGTTTACCATTTGAAAATAATTTTTTCTTATAGCCAAGAAAATGTACACATATATTTACATTACTAAACATAATGAAGGTGCATAAGGATAGACTGTGCATAAGAATTGATTTGCTCTATCATAGCTATGTCTGGAAGAGTCTATTAAGATATAAATTTATAAAATACAGAAAAAAATTAAGAGTTTTAACACTGAGCCACATCCCCAATACCAGAAAAACTTGTAATAATGAAAGTGTCAACCAATAAAATTAAATACCTCTGAAAGAACAAAAAAAAAAAATTTTTTTTTTCTGTATTTTAGGGAAGGGTCTACATGGGTATTCAGGGTCTCACTACTAGATCAGACTCATAGTGATCTGCCTGTTTACAGCTTCCCAAGAGCTGGGATTATAGGAATGCACCACCACGCCTACTCTCAATTGCCATCTCAGTATGTTCTGGGGGTGGGGCCAGTACAGCAGGCCTGTCCAAGGATTGAACCCTTAGCCCCTGTGCCTGTTTGCAGATGCTTTAATCCACTGAGCTATGTGGCCGGCCCTAAGAATGAATAGCTATTAATGGATGTATTAAATCAAAAAGCTAGACAGCAATTTATCACGTACACTAAAAAAGAGATTCATGAAGAAGGCTAAACTTGATAATCTCATTACCTCTGTCACTTTATCAGATTATGATTTTTATAAACTTACCCAATTTCTCTAAACTTCAGCTTTTCTTCAGTACAAAATGTCTCATATTTTACCATCAAGATTAAATGAAGACATGCAGGTAAACTGGTTAACATAGTACCTAGCACATATTAAACACTATAATAGAAACTTTGACCAGTTACATAATATACAATGAAATAAGAGATAGCAGATGAATGGAACAGAGGCAATCTTCAGCCTAAGGGATAATGGGTTGAGTAGCAGAGGGAAGAGAAGGTTATTCTTTGGAAGAGACATCCAAGACCAACATGTCAATATTTATATAAGCAATTGTGAATACTGATGATGAACCTGGGGCCAATAACAATTAATTCAATTAATATATTGAAAATACTATGTGCCAGTACCTATTTTAACAGTAAAAAAAAATCCCCACCCTGTAGTAGTTAACTGACTGGTACTTTTGGTGATTTCTTTTTTTTTTTGCAGTACCAGGGATGGAACTCAGGACCCAGTGCTTGCCAGGCAAGCGCTTATTCTACTGAGCTATCTTCCTGGACCCCTTTTTTTTTTTTTTTTGCAAAACTGGCGAGTGAACTCAGGCCCTTGCACTTGCCAGGCAAGTGCTTATTCTACTGAGCAATCCTCCCAGCCCCTTTGGTGATTTCAATGATACACGATTATTACCTAAACTTAAAATAATTGAAGAAAATATTAACTTGAAAATGCACATGGTACTTAGTACCTATAGCATCTATGGAGGCAAACAAGGGTGTAAGAAATGGCTGTATGCCCTAGACTGCTAGTCCCATAAGTTTGCAAAGGAAATGACTTTTTACATGAGAGTGGCATACTACACAAAAGACCTGTAACAAAATTATTCTTTGGCAATCAAGGATCAAATGAAAGTAAGTTTCTGGGCACCAATTCAAGCCATGGCTGAGAACTTAATGGCAAAAAATAAGGTAGGTTTTACTTTTACTATAAATGAAAACTGACTGAAATAGTGCACAACAGCTATCAGTCTTCATAACACAGGGTACAATATAGCTTGTGATTCAGAAGTAAATCAAAATATATGGCTAAAGAAAAACAATGAAATATTCAGAAGTTCAAAATTTGTTAGTTTTAGTTCTCATGAGCTTCATAAAAAATGTTTGGTATAAAATGTTAACACTGTTTTTGATAAAACCTGTCTAAACAAGATGAGTATTATTTACCAAAACAGAAAAAGTGTTTTATTCTGATATGGACAGCTGTTAACTTTAAATTCTATTATCGACCAGTCACCAGAATATTTACTGCTTGTTTACTTAATGCAGCCTTTTATGAGAAGGCACTAGCAGAATATTCACTGACTGCTAAATATTATTGTTAGAAGCAAAAACCAGAGATGGTTATCTATTTAAGCTGTTTATCTTTGTCCCTTGAAAAAACTACAGCAAAGAACAAAATGTTCCACTGCCAAAGCTCAGTATAAATGAATCTGGATATTATCAAAGTGGGTGTTTCTTTGGACCTTCAGAGGTAACAGTAGTTGAAAAGCAGCCTAAAGGAGAAAATTCTTCTTTTCAATAATTATAAAAAACAAAACATGAAGAGAAAAAGCAACAATGAATTTAGTTGAAAAACCAAAGAATAAAAAAAACTGCTGTCCTACAAGTGTATGCATCAAGACCCAGAAGAATAAAGATTTAATAACAAGATTAGACCTACAATAGAAAATAAAAAAGCAATATCCAAGTGGTTTCTAATCAGTTGCCTTTATATATGTGTAAACTTTGGTAGATAAAAGTAACAGCACACTTCACATGTACACAGTAGTTGGTATGTCACAGGGTTTTAGGTCAAAGAGTAACTGGCTCTTCAGTAAAATCTTTGCTTATTTTCTAGAGTGTAAATTTCTTATTTTGGGGGCAATGGTGTCTTAATCCACTGTGTAGTTTGTTATGGTCTGGATCTAGATGCTCCCACCTAGCCTCATGTGCTAAACAGTTGGGGCTTTTGGGAGGTAGCTGGATCAAGGGTGTATGAATGTGAATTAGATGTGTGATAACTAAATTAGTTCACTGATTCAGTTAGCATAGTTCTGGGTGTGGATAATAAGGAGACCCAGCCTGGGTGTGGTCAAGGATAAACCACTCAAAAGGTTTATCCTAGACAGGATAAAAGGGAAGGAAGGGCTATGGCTGTGGCTGCAGCCATAGCTGTAGCAACATCATCAACTGTTACTCCTCTCTGATGCCCTTCTGCAAGGCCACCTCACCTCTGCACTCAGCACACTATGGACTGAAACCTTAACGCTGTGACCCAAAATTAACCTTTCTTCCTTTAACTGTGTCAGGTATTGTGTCCCAGCAACAAGAAAACTGTCGCACATGTATTTGAGAATTTATCACAGTTCATGTATTATAATTTACTGTAAAATAGCCATACCTATACCACTCTAGTACAAATTATCAGCTATGCTTTATTTAATTTTATTTTTCTATAAACTAATACAACTTTCTTCAAATAGATACTAAGTTTTGTTGAACTGCATTCCATTATCTTCTACAATGTCCACCCAATTCTATGAGCTTTAAAAGTAGTTACTACACTTTTTTTTCATATATACATATATGTGTGTATATATACATATATGTACATAATATATATATGTGTATATATGTGTGTTTATATGTATGTGTATATATATTTTTTTTGGGGGGGGAGTACAGGGTCTCACTACACAGCTCAGACTCGTAGGGATCTTCCTGTTTTCAGCTTTCCTAGTGTTGGGATTACAGGCATGTGCCACCATGCCCATTCTCGGTCTCAGTGGCTGGCTCAGCATGCCTGAGGGTGGGGCCGGCATGGCATATAGTATTGCAGATCGAATCATGGTTCTTATGCTTGCCTAAGCAGGCACTTAGTCCGCTGAGCTGTCTCTCTACCGCATACTTATTTTATAAAGGGAAAAACTGAAATGTAAGTAAGTTAAGTAGTACACAGGATCACTTAGGCTTCAGAACCTCAGATGACTTGACTAACAATTCTGCTTTGATGATACCACAGTGCTTACTAGACTTGGAGTACATAAATTCATAGAGAATTTATAAAATGAAATCAAATAATCACAAGTTAGCTACTCTAAAAAAAACCACATATAGTATTTATTGCACCTAACTAATAAAAGAACAATGTAAGATTTATAACTGAATTTTCTTTTCATCTGAACTTATTATTCTAGGAATATGCTTTTAAATAAGGATGGTATGTGACAGAGCTTTTACAAAAGGGAAAAGGACCAAAAGATGGAAGAAGGAAGTAGAGCAGGGGATGTATTATGTATATGTATCAACTCCCATTGATGAATGTAATCATTATGTACTACAAACATGTACTAATGCAAATAAAAATCTTAAAAGACTAGCATGATAGTTAATTCAACCAATGACTATACATTAATATAACAAGCACAAAAATAAAAAATAAAAAATAAAAAAGATAGTGCCTGAGGTAAAATACTTGTCTAGCATATGACAGGGTTCTGGGTTTGATGCCTAGTATCAAAAAAAAAAAAAAAAAAAAAGCTAGACTCAAAAGCAAGATAAATATCTTCAATGACCAATATAAGGAAATTTGGTTAAAGACTCATGCTTCTTGCTTATAGATCTTATTTATGTGTTTGGTACAGGGTCTCACTACGCAGCTTGGACTCATAGTGATCCTCCTGTCTCAGCCTCCCCAGCTCTGGGATTACAGACATGCACTACCACATCCAGTTTTGGTGGCCAGCACAACATGTCTGGTAACCTGGGGCCGGCATAGCACGCAGTACCTGGGATCAAGCCTGGGTCTTTGCGTTTGCCAGGCAGGCACTTAGACCACAGAGCTATTTCCAAGCCCTTGCTTATAATCTTAAATAGATCAGACAAACTTCATTAAAATATCAGCCCTTGCCTCCAACACTGAACTGGTTTGAGGAAGTAGGCTACAGGCTAGGTGTGGAAATGTTCACCTGAAATCCCAGCACTGGAGAGGCTGAGGAAGGAGAATCACTGCAAATTTGAGGCCAGTTTGAGCCACAATGAGGAGATCAAGGCCAGCCTGAACTACATGTGAGAACTTGTCTCAAAAATCTAAAAGAAAGCCAGGTGTGGTGGTGCACACCTGTACTACCAGCATGCAGGCGGGTGAGACAGGATTCTTTTGAGTTTGAGCATAGTAAGAAATCGTCTTAGCAAAAAACAAAAAACAAAAAACAAAAAAAAAAAAATCCAGAGAAAATATAATGGGAGATAGCTTGGTGGTCTAAGTGCATGCTGCGCCCACTCCCACCCCCTCACCTCCCACACCTTAACCCCCTACCTCCACCCCATCCCCCTGAAACTGGGCATGGTGGCACACGCCTGTAACCCCAGCACTGGGGAGGCTGAAATAGGAAAATCACTACAAGTCTAAGCTGTGTAGCGAGACCCTTTACCAAATAAATAAATAAATAATAAAAAAAGTAATTAAAAAAAGAAAAGAGAGAAGTAGAATATAAAGCATACAAACAGAGGCCAACTTTCACTAGGTCTTTTAGCAAACTGGTCCTATTGGCCTGCTAAGAAACTAACTCAAAGTATTTAATGTTTCTGGGAAAGTATCTGCCATATCTGTAATACTTTACGTGGTGATAAAAATGGCCGGATTCTGAAACTGGTTCTGAAGTAGGTACAAGGGAAGGGAGAGAAATGTCAAAATGAAAAGTTAATTCAATATCCAAAGACATGTATGAGCAAAGAAGGAAAGGGGAAACAGAACAACAGCAGAACGCTAACTCCCACTCTAAATGAGTCAGCAAATTCAAATTCAAAACTCACAGAGAGAGGCTGATATAGCTCAGTGATAGAGCTCAACCTTAGCGTGAACAAGAAAAATCAACTTTCAGATTGATGATGAAACTGGACGTTTGTAATCCACATTAAGAAACATTTTTTTTAAATTGAGCTTCTCATCGATTTCTCCTCACCTGAACATCCTACCAGTATTTCAAATCTACACATTATTATAAAACTAAGGATAAATGATCCAGCTGGGTCACTGATGCTAGTGAAGGGGCAGACGTGTAGCTCTAGTAATCTGGCAATAAAAACCAGAATTGTCTGAGTTTAATCCTCAGCATTACAAATAAATATGTATTTTTTTAATTTTAGGGACAGTTGAAGGTCTCACTACTAGACCAGACTCATAGTGATCTACCTGTTCACAGCCTCCCAAGAACTGGGATTACAGGTGTGTGCCACATGCACAGTCTCAGTGTGCCCCAGGGGGCAGGGCTCCCGCAGCAGGTCCTGGAATTGAACCTCTGGCCCCTGCACCTACTTGCAGGTGCTTTAACCCGCTGATCTATTTGGCTGGCCCAATAAATAACTTTTTAAAACAGAAATGAGAATTGTCAGATGAGAATAAAGGAATTATACTAACACACTCTAGAGAAAGTTCATTCAACAAGGAGACCATTCGGATAGTAACTTTACTACTTTTTAATCACCTTTTTTTTAGTTAAGTAGATGAAAGTAAAGTGCCAAATTCAGAATAAGGAACAAAACACATTAGTAACTATAAAAGGCAACAAAAGTTGTCTTCTTTCAAGAGTTTACCATTTAAATAGAGACAGGATTTTTAAAAAAATTGAGAATTAAGTGGTACAATATTTCTGACAAAAATGGGAGTAAAGGGAACAGAATTGATATCCTATCAGAAATACATTTTAATAACTGGACAAAATATATAAAGTTTTCAAGACACGACATCAGGTCCATGGAAAATGGGAAAGAAAATAACTGAACAAAGCAATTGCCTTAACTTCCTACACTGATTTTAAAGTTCATTTCACAGTTCACAAAGAAATAAAATCTGAAAGACTCCCTGAGTGGAAAAGATAGCACTCAACCAATGCAAGGGCCTAAATGCATACAGTTTAACAACAGAAAACATATTTACCATGTGCAAAGTTTCAGGTGCAATCCCCAGAACTACACTAAAACAATCAACAAAAAACTACAATCCAGACCAAGGCAGGAAGCACTTGCAAAGCAAAGTACCAAAGCCTCCACTCAAAAAGAAAAATTTCTAAAGATTTGCTGAAGTATTCAAAGAGTATGAATCAGAACCGTAAGATGACAAGTAAAAAAGATCAAATAGGAAACAACCAAAAAGTAAACTAACTAGGGACTGGGGAGAGGGAAGGGCCTGGATTCAATCCCCCGCTCTGCAAAACAAAACAAAAAACCAACAACAACAAAAAACACTTAATACAGAAAAACAACAGGATATTTTTTTTTTAAAAATCAGTAAAATCAAGAGCTGGCTGGTTCTCTGAAAAGTTCAGTAAAATTTATAAATATCTAGTCATGCACAAAAGGAAAAAAGAGAAAATACAAGTTATATTAGGAATTAAAAAGGAAGATGTAATTATTAATTCCACAAACATTAAAATGAAAATAAGAGAGCACTTCAGTTTCATGCCCATAAACTCAATAATTCAAACTAAAAAGAAAAATTCTTTCAAAGACACAAACTTTGAAAAATATAAATGTTGATAGGTAAGCTAAGTGATCCTGTATCTCTGAGTTACAAGCTTGGTTTGAAGCCCACACCAGGAAAAGAAGTTACAAGAAAATTAGAGGACAGTATAGAATCCTTCATAGATATGGATGAAAATCTTCCAACATAACATTGACAAATTATAATTAGCAGTAACCTCCAAATAGATATCCAGGAAAGGCCAGACTGATTCAATGTTTAGAAAGTGAAAGTGTAATTTCACTATTGTCAGGGACTGAAGAGAACTGTACCAGATGATCAGTTAAAGACTAAGAAAAAGCACAACAAAGATCAAACACCCAATTATTATTAAAAACTCCAGTAGAAATCTAAACCTAGAAAAAAAATCCCCAAATTTAAAAAAGTGTATCAATCCAAAATTTAAATCTAGCCAGGTGTGGTGGTGGCACATGCCTATAATAATAACAGCATTGGGAGGCTGATGTAGGAGGATACTTGAGAGTTCGAGACCAGTCTGGGTTACTAAGAGAGGTCAACACCAGCCTGAACTGCAGTGAGGCTCTGTCTCAAAAAGACCAATCACTCACTCACTCACTCACTCACTCACTCACTCACTCACTCACTCACTCACTCTAGTATCAAATTAAAAACTATGTATGCTGTTGCCTCAAATGTAGTATGGGCAAAAATTTCAGTCTTAACCACTACTGCTGAATCTTGTAGTGGATGTAAAACATGAGCAAGATAGAAACAAAGTAAGATTCATAAAGCTTAGGAAAAAAAAACAAAACTAGGGTGGGCGAGATAGCTCAGCAGACCAAGTACCTGCTTGGGCAAGCGCAGGGACTGGGGTTTGATTCCTGGGGTAACTTATGCCTTACTGGCCCTGCCCCTGGGTGTGCTGAGCAGGCAACCAAGTCCTAGCCCTGTGGTGCATGCCTGTAATCCTGGCACTGTGGAGGCTGAAAATAGGAGGCTCATTTACAAGTCTGAGCTACACAGTGAGACCCTATCCAAAATACTTAAATTAAAAAACAAAAACAAAAACAAACAAACAAAAAAACCCTATTTCTTGTATTTTCAGATAACAAGATTACCTCCATAGAAAATTTATTTTTATTTTTAAAATAATTTTATTAAGAAACAAATAATTATGAGACAGTTTCAAAACCAATTAGTAGGACAGTTTCAATAATAAAAACATTGCATATTGTTGTCTTAGTGGTTATTCATTGTACAAGATGCAGACATGATATCCTGTCCACAAACACTATTAGAACAAATCTTTTTATTCATTGAATTAAGAGAATGTAGCTGTATATCTATCCTACTATTTTGAATATACAGATACAAAATGGTCATTCATTTGCATCCCTTCTTCTGTTTTGTCAGAAGGGTATTCCATTGTCATTCAACTATTGTAGGTGCATGAATTCAGGAAAATATTCCATTATAGCCCAGTAGTCCATAATAGTTGTGGGTTATCTGTAAGGACTGGCAATGTCAGAAGTTGTTGACTTGAGCCTTTTACAGCTCAGCCTATTAATATGGCTTTACTTCTTATACCTCGTTTTTATACTTTTCTGTGGATGGTTAAGATCAAGATAAAGCAACATAGATGCAAAACTCCTCAAGAAAATCCTAAGCAAATAGAATACAGCAAATCATCAAGAAGATCATACACCATGACCAGGCAGGATTCATCCCAGGGATGCAAGGATGGTTCAATATTTGAAAATCTATAAATGTAATACACTATATCAATAGAGCCAAATCTGAAAATCACATGATCATCTCAATTAATGCAGAAAAGGCTTCTGATAAAGCCCAACTCTTATTCATGTTCAAAGTCCTAAAGAAAATTGGAATAGATGGCCTCTATTTTCATCTATGATAACCCTACAGCTAATGTAATTCTAAATGGGGAAAAACTGAAATCTTTTACTGTTAGAACTGGTACAAGACAAGGATGTCCTCTATCACCCCTCCTATTCAATATAGTTCTGAAATCATTAGCTAGAGCCATTAGACAAAAGAAATAAAAAGAATAAGAATAGGTAATGATGAAGTTAAGTTATCATTATATCATTATTCGCAGAGGACAAGATACTTTACTTGGAAGACCCAAATAACTCCACCAAGAAGCTACTAGAATTGATACACAAATGTAGTAGCATAGCAGGATACAAAGGCAATACCAAAAAGTCAATAGCATTCTTCTACATAGATAACAAACACACTGAGAGGGAAATTAGAGAAACAATACCTTTTAAAATAGCACCATGGAAAATGAAATACCTTGGAATTAATCTAACTAAAGAAGTCAAAGCTCTTTTCAGAGAAAATTACAGTATTTTGAAAAAAAGAGATCATAGAGAATTTCAGAAAATGGAAAGATATTCCCTGCTCTTGGATATGAAGAACCAACATTGTAAAGATGGTCATACTGCCAAAATTGCTATACAGATTTAATGCAATCTTATCAAACTGTCACCAACATAACTCCCAGACCTAGAGAAATTGTTCCTAAAATTTAATTTGGAGCCAGAAAAGATGTAGAATAGCAAAGGCAATCCTGGCCAACAAAGAGAAGGCAGGAAGCATTAAAATCCCTGACTTGAAATTATACTACAAAGCCACTGTGATAAAATCAGCATGGTACTGGCAACCAAATTAGACCTAAACATCAGTGGAATTGATTTAGAAGACGCTGAAGCCTCTACGAACACACACAGCCACCTTATCTTTGACAAGGGGGCCAAACATACTCACTGGAAGACAGATACCCTCTTTAACAAATGGTGCTGGAAAAACTGGCTCTCTACATGCCAAAAACTAAAACTTGACCCAGCTCTATCACCACGCACTAAGCTAAAGTCAAAATGGATTAAAGATCTAAACATTAAAACAGAAATACCAAATCTCCTGGAAGAGAAAGTATGAGGAACTCTTGAAGACATAGGGGTAGGCAAAGAGTTCATGAACAAAAATCAAATCGCACGGGTTATAGTTGATGGAATTAACAACTGGGACTTCCACAGAAAATTTAAAGAATCTATAAAAAACAAAATGACACAAAAACCCTAGAATAAATGAATTTAGTAAGATTACAGCAAAGAATGTTTAAGCTATTTATAAACACAATGGAAAATATGAATTTTTAAAAGAATAAATCTAACAAAGTATGTACAAGGCACACATACAGAAAACTACAAACAATGAGAAATAAAGACCCCAACAAATGACAGTATAGAACTGTAGCAAGCAAGAGAAAGCAATACTGGCTAAAATATACAATGATTGATGGAACATGATAGAAGACTCCAGAATAATTGTGAATTTCTACAAATACTTTGTTTTCACAAAGACAATTCAGCAGAAAGAATATTTTTTTTAAAAAAGATACCAGATTGTTTCTCAATCTGATATCTTTGTTGACAAAAATGATGCTGGAACCACATTTTGCACAATATACAAAAATCAGGCCAAAATGGATTCTAGAACTACACATAACATTATAAAACTGCTAGCAGACATAAACTCTTTTGACCTTGGGTTAATAGCAAAGTTTAGATAGGATACCAGAAGCTCAAAAGAAAAATAACTGGTAAAGTGGATTTCACAACCAAAAGCTACTGCACTTCAAAAGGCAATGTGCAAAAATGTAAAGGTAGGAGACCAGATCCTGTGTCCCACAAAGACAAAAAAGGAGCCCCCAACTCCCACTCCCATCCCAGTCCAGCCTAAGTAGAGAAGGCTCCTCATCCCTCAACTCCATGCGCTGTACTTGCCCTGGCTGACTCTGTAACTGTGGATTCTATCCCTTGGTTATAGCACCCACCATTTCTAAGTTTGTTAGGTGTTTTGTTTCCCCTTGACACTGGGCTATAGTTGATGAGATTAAGAGGCAATCCACTAACCCAATTAGAAGAGGCTACCATCCTGGTAAAGTGGAAAGCTCCAGGGAGAAATAACAGACCTGGCCTGCAGGACCCCAAAGAAAGGCTAAGGGGAAAATCATGACTTGCTGGATTATAAAACTGCAGATCCTTAAAAGAAACTGATACAGAGTGTATGATATAGAGATGATACAGAGACCTCCAAATAACATAGTTTAGTGGATTAAGCCTAGGCGTGCCAGGGCCCTGCTCCCGGGGCCCTCTGATACAGCAATTGAGACTAGGCATGGTGGCGTGTGCCTGTAATCCCAGCTCTTGGGAGGCTGTAAATAGGCGGATCACTATGAGTCCGATGTAGTGGTGAGACCCTGAACACCCTGTAAACCCTTCCCTAAAATAAAAACAACAAAAAAACAAAAACAGAAGGGAAATATTATAATTCCCAATCTTCAAAATTGAGGAATAAATTCTAGGAATAACAACCTCACTTCTCAAGGATTTTATTGAGCAAAGCCAGGAGGTAAGGTTGGTTCAAGATGGGACAAAACTATAGTCCACTACTAAGACTGCAACTTAGGTAATATTGATCCAATGGGAAATCACAAGGGTAAGGTAGGACAAAATTATGGTGAACCAATAAGATTATAACAAGTATAACCACTTAGGTCAGAATGGGGTATCAAATGGAATAGCAAGCTTACTTGGAAGGAACAAGGATTTTTCCTGGAAGGAATGGAGTAGGTTTTGGTCTCCCACCCAAGGTGACACCTATTTAGAATATCAATCACTGCTGTTCATCCCTAGGGGAAGTGTGTGAGTGTGGTGGTTGCTCTTTTTCTGGAAGCCTACCCTTCAGTGAATAAGCCTCTGGAATTGTTCTTCTGTACTGAGGGGATAACCCTGCTTAATATCCTTTAATATTTATAACTCACTTAGCTATCTACAACTGCTCATTCAAAAAACAGAGGTAGTTTTTATTTGATTGATTCAATATTTTGTTGGCTTTTCCTTTACAGGTATTTTTTTGCTATTGTTTAGTCTTTTGTCTATTCTTTTTTTTTTTTTTTTGATGTTTAAAACTTTTATTTATGAAAAAGTATGAGGCAATGAAACTATATATATATACCCTGTTGCCAGCTAATTATGAATGACAACAAGGCATTGATCCCCAAAACCACCTGTAATCCCAGCACTGGGGAGGCTGAAACAGGAGCATCACTAGGAGTACAAGCCATGTAGCAAAACCCTGTACAAAATACATAAATAAAAAAAAAACATGTATTTTATTGGAGCTGGGCATGATGACCTACACTTGTATCCCAGCACTCATGGGCTGAGGCAGGAAAGTCCTGCCAAGTTTTGAGGCCAGCCTGAACCATGGGGTCCCCCTTTCCAAAAAGACCAAGTAAATCTATAATATACATTTCTATGGCTCAGCAGTAGAGCACTTGCCACATATGCACAATGTCCTGGAATCAGTTCCCAGCACCACACCAGAGTAATTTATTGGACATAGTACAAGTCTTGGCTGCTGGAGGGGGTCCACTGGGAGTTAGAAGTCAGCCAGAACTCAGCCTCTCAAATAAGTACCCCAGGATTCAAATCACTGGACGACTGATTTCGCATCTAAGGGACTGATATAACAATATTTTCATAGTGGCTGAAAAACCAGCATGAAAAACCTCTTCCAGTTTTAGGTGCATGGTGAAACTTACAAAACTCCTGGATACTAGATTCAAGTTCCCAGGCTGGTTGGCCCTAAGACCACAGGATGAACAGGTCCTTCATGTTGTACTCTGTAACTCTGAGGAGAGTCTAAGAGGCTTAGAATCTTGTCCCAGGAAGAAATAAGGCCACACAGTTTTGGTGAATTAGTTGCAGAATGTGTAGAGCATGGACCTATTGTTCACGTTGTAGAAGGAAATCTCGCCCACCTCATAGTCCAGGAAGATGCCAATCTTGCTGCGCCTCGCTTTGGGCACGATCTGGGCTTTCTGGGCTCCGAAGACGAGGTAGCCATTGTCCTCACAGCGCCCGAGGGCCCAGAAGCCCCCACGTCTGACCGGCTCATTGCGCCAGTTGCGGGGCAGCGAGCCCTGGCAGGTGCCCAGGGCCCACTTGGGCTTGGTGCCCACCTCCACCTCCCAGTAGTGCCTGCCGCTGTCGAAGCACTGGTGGCCCAGGATGGCCGGGCACAGGTAGAACCTCCTGGGAGAGTAACAGATCCTCCTCCGGGTGGCCTCCAAGTGCACGCTCTTCCAGTTGCTGGAGGGGATGAGCTGCGCGTGTGCCGTGTTGGGGTAGAAGAGCATGTCGATCTGAAAGTGCTGCACAAGGCGCTCCAAGCCCGAGAGCTGTGTGGGGATCCTCAGCTCGTAGTCACTCAGCTCCACGGTGGAGGGCTCGGGGCACTGGAGCTGCTGCCGCTCCTCCTCAATGCTCTTGAGGGCCCGCAGCAGCGCCATGTCGGAGACGGCGCTCTTGGCCTCCACCTGCTTGAGCAGGCTCTTCAGGCCCGATGTGTAGTTGGAGGAGGAGGCGAGACGCTGCATCAGCTCTCTGAGGATCTCTGTCTCTTCCTCACTCATCCGCTGCAGCATGGCGGTGTGCTCCTCCTGCAGGAACTGCTGCAGCTGCCCATACTCCTCCTAGATCTCCTCCCGCAGGGCCGCAGCCACCTTGCACAGATCCAGGGTCTTGGTGCCCTGCAGCTTGAGCCACTCCACCTGCTCCAGGTCGCTGTGCAGCGGCTCCAGGTCGCTGCGCAGCGGCTCCACGGGGCAATCCAGCGGTCGTCTCTGCTGCAGGGCAGCCTCCTCAATGGGGCTCACGTGGTGCTGCAGGTGCTGGGGGGGGGGGAGAAGCTGCAGCTCCAGGTCCTTCTGGCAGAACTGCGTCAGCATCTGCTGGCTGCTGGTGCCACTCACACACCGGGCGTACCGGTAGCCGCTTCCGCTTGCTCCGTTGTACCTGCACTGCTTTGGCCAGGCTTCAGAGCTGCAGATCTCTGTAGAACCTCGGGTGGATCAGGCCGAAGCGGCAGATGGGGCAGGGGAAGGTGCCGCCCTCAGGCAGGCCCTCCCAGCACATACTCAGGCAGTTGTGGCAGAAGTTGTGTCCACATGAGGTGGTCACCGGGTCCTTGAAGTAATTGAAGCACACGGGACAGCAGCTCTCCTCCTGGAGGGAGGACAGGGTCCCTGACATCGCCATAGGGCAGGGATGGTGGAGACCGGCCTACTGGAAGGGGCTGTCCCTCAGTCGAGGACGGCTGCGGCCACAAAGGAAGGCCTACCGAGTCCTACGCGTCTCGTCTCAGAAGACAAGAATTAAAAGCATGAGGCTTTTCACATTAGTTTATTTCTACTTCAGGCTAGTGAGTTTTTCCAGATATCGAGTGGTTGTTTCTGAAACAGGTAGACTTGCGCTCCTTTCCAACACTGGCTGCACAGCACCCTTGTCTATTCGTTTAATGTTTCCTTTATTTTGCTTTTCCCTCCTTCTTTTTCTTTTTTAACTGATACTATCAAATACTATTAATTTCTTTTACTGCTCAATAAGATCCCTTACGTCCATTTTCTTTCATCTTCCCCTGATTAATACTTCCAATTTTACTTTTCACATTCTCTGGTTTCCCAGCTCCTCTGTCTTTACTAGCATAACCATTAAGGTTTATAAATTTTAATTTTTTTTTTCCAGAACCAGGGATTGAACTTAGAGCCTTGCACTTGCCAAGCAAGCTATCTCCCTGGATCCAAATGGTAGCCTTTCTTTTTCTTTTCTTTCTATAATTAAGTAACTCTATGCTGTTAGTGTTGAACACTGTCCTATTACTGCAAGAGGTAAAGTTGTTCTATCTATTAGATATGTACTGTAGGTCAATACTTAGTTTGTCTTAGTGTTTACATAGTAATTATAGATCTCTTATATGACTGAGTGTTATACTATTGGTTATTAAGGCACGTGAATAGTTTGTTTTTGAGGCTATTATTGTTGCTGATTTTACTAGTATAGCCAAAGAGACATACTTGTGGCTATTACCCAGTTTTCTCAATATTGTAAGCAACTAAGTTAGGTAGAAATATTACAGGCAATCAGATAGGAATAAGTCCTCAAGAGTCAGTGCAGAAGATGAGACTACATTGTAAATGTGGAAGAGGCGCATTCCTTCAAGGTCAGACCTCAAGGCAAAAGCTTGAATGACTACATTTATATATTTCCCCTAGGGATGAATAGTAGTGATTGATATTTTATCAATCAGATTGATTTTTACTTTTATCTTTTAATTTAATTAACTAATTAATTAATTAATTTGTACTGTGAATCAAACTCAGCTCGCCAGGCAGGAACTGAACCACTTCAGTTATTTTGGGTAAGGGACCAGGAAGTGCTACTGACTCATGCCCTCCTGGAAAGGCCCATGTTCCCTTCCATGTATGCTTGCTAAAAGACTTGCTTCCTCATTTAATCAATTTTATCTAAGCAATTAGTCTTATAACCTTATTGGTTGATCAAAATTTTGTCCCATCTCATGTCTATCTTTTTCCCATTGAATCAATGTTACCTAAGTGATTATACTTGTAATCTTATTAGTTGATTACATATTTTCCCACCTTAGACCCACATAACCTTGTGGTTTTCCTCCCTTGAAAAGTGGGTCCTCAGCAAACCACTCAGGACCACTCTGTCTCTCTTAGAAACATTTTTTTGTCCAAAAATATTCCTTTCTTCCCACAATAAATGATTCTGCTCTTAATCTCCATTGTTCCTAGTGCTCATTTTTAGATTTTTAGAGAACATGAAGTTGTACCAGACACCTAGCTGATCGGGGGATTCTTCCCTCTATATCATCTATATGCCAGTATCTGGCCTGCCTGCCTTTGTGTCATTAACAATACTACAAGCCATTCCTAGCAAACTGCATATTGAGCCAAGTATCTGCAACCTCCTCACTCTTATAAAGGGAGGTATTTAGATGCTCAGAGGCAAAGTCTAAATATGGCACTGCTAAAACGTAGACATTAAATAAATAAGTTTCCATAGTACTTATACATGTCCAGCGTTGTAGTTCTTAGGCTCTGCCCTTACACTGGTCATGTCTGTTGCCCATACTTTTAATAAAATTTTTAATCTGAATTTCTATTTGGTATTTTTTTTTAACAACAAAGCCTTCTACTATATGCAACTCACAAGACCCTGAACAAAAACAAATAGAAACAAACATAAGACAGCAAAATGCTTCTCAAAACTCCCTGGATCAGCCTTATAGCTCAGCAGACTAAAGCGCCTACTTAGGAAGAACATAGCAACCAGCGTTTGATCCCGAGTGCAGTGATGGTCCAGCCCCTGCGGCACACTGAGGTTGCAATTGAAACTGGGCATGGTAGCACATGCCTATAATCCCAGCGCTTGGGAGGCTGAAAACAGGAGGATCACTGTGATTCTGATCTACATAGTGAGACCCTGTATACCCTGTATTAAATACAGAAAAGACAAAACAAACTCCCAACTCCCACAGACATGATACACAGAGCATGAAGGGGGTAGAAATTAAATGCCCCACAGATTAATTATTCAAAAGAGTAACAGAGGAGGTTACCAAGAAAGATTAATAAGGTGCTTTAATGACTATAAAGAAGATACACTAAAAAATGATCCTAAAAATAATTTGTTAGTCTAATGAAGCTACTAAGAAAAAGCTAGCTGAATTGAACAAAACAACAGAAAAAATGAATGCCAACCACAGAAAACTCAAAAACTTAAAATCTACAAAAAAGGTATCAAATAGAAATTAAGATTAAAAATTCTATCATATATACTGGCACCAGAAAAGACCATTGTAAGGATGGAACCTAAGAACTACAACACAGGGCATGCACAAGTGACAAATTAATGACAGACATCTAAAAAGAATAAAGGAAGATAAAAAAATGAATACAACAGCTACTAGATAACACAAGGGAGACTAAGATTGATTGGATTTAGTGAAAAATCATAAGACAAATGGCATTAAAACTTGTTTATAGAAATAACAGCAAACACCTCCAAAATATGGGGAAATTTTAACATACAAATAAGTGAGACATATATAACCCCTAAAGCCACAATCAGAAAAGAATCTTTCCACACTTCATATTCAAGAAAAGAATCTCATAAATTATTAAAGTGAAGAATCCCTTATGAAAGTAAAACCATTAGAATTATAATGGACTTCTCAGCACAAACCATAGAAGCTTAAAGTGAAGTGTTTCAAGCTCTGAAAGAAAATAACTTCCACCCAAGACTGACATATCTTGCAAAACTATGTTTCAAGCCGGGCCTGGTGGCACAGGCTTGTAATCCCAGCACTCGGGAGGCTGAGGCAGGAGGATTGTTGTGAGTTCGAGACCAGCCTGAGCTACAAAGTGAGCTTAAGGCCAGCCTGGTGAGACCCTGCCTCAAAAAGACAAAAACAAACAAACAAACAAACAAAAAAAAAAACTATGTTTCAAAATAATGGAGAAATAAAATATTTCCATGATAAAGACTGAATAAAGAAATTCATGATTACCAAACAAGTAATTCAAAAACTTCTCAAGGATAACCTAGAAAAAGACAACAAAACTATCAATGCAAAAGTTCCAACACAATGATTACATGAGGGGAGGAGTTAAGCAGAAGGCAGTGAAAAGAAATCAACAAAAGGAAAATGCTGCAATAGCAAAAATAAGTCAATACCTCCCAAAATAACTGTGTGAATATCAATTATCAATCAAAAAAAAAAAAAAAAACCTTTGCAAAATGGATCAAGAAACAAAGCAAAATGGTATGCTATACACAAAATACACATTTAACCCAAAAGAAAATTCATAGACTACAAATCCAAAGGTGGAAAACAATATTCTATGCCACAGGAACACAGAAACAAGTCAAACAAAGTGGACTCAAGTAAAAACTGATCAGAAAAGGCAAAGAAGGTCACTACATATTGGCCAGGAGAACAATTAACAGGAAGAGTTAAAAATTATCAACATACATGTACCAAAACAGCATACCCAACATAATAAAAGAAGTACTAATGGACCAAAACATTACATAAATATTTATTATTGAGGATTGCAATACCCCCACTGACACAAATATCAACTAGACAAAAACTCAGCAGAGAAGTATCATAATTGAACAAAACCTTTTTTTTTTTTTTTTTTTTGTCTTTTTTGAGACAGGGTCTCGCTATGCAGTTCAGGCTGGCCTTAAGCTCACTTTGTAGCTCAGGCTGGTCTCGAACTCACAACAATCCTCCTGCCTCAGCCTCCCGAGTGCTGGGATTAAAGGCATGCGCCACCACGCCCGGCTTGAACAAAACCTTTAACAAATGGACTGAACAGACATTTATAATAAGTGTTCCATGCAACAACAGAATATATATAGAACATTCTCCAAATTAGATTATAGACTACTCAGTAGAGAAGAATCAAAGCTATCCCATCCGTAATATCAGATCATAGCACAATAAGATTAGAACTCAATGATAAAAGAAATCATGCATATCTATGGAAATTAAACAAGAGACTCTCAAGCAGGCCTTTTATCCCAGCATTGAAGAGCTGAGGCAGGAGGATAACCACTAGTTCAAGGCTAGCCTGGGCTACATACATAGTGAGTTCAAGGCCAGTCTAAACTAAACAATGAGAACCTATCTCACAAGCAACAAACAAACAAAAAAGAATCAAAATCCCCACACTCTTGAATAATCAATAGAACACAGAACAAACCAAGGAAGAAATAAGTCCTAGAATTAAACAATAACAGTAGTATAATATACCAGAACTTATAGGACTTGATGGAAGCATTCCTTAGAGGGAAGTTTGTACCTGTGGATGAACACATCAGAAAAACAAAGCAAGCTCAAATAATTATGCACCTAAAGGTCCTAGAAAAACAAGAACAATCAAATTCAAAGCTATTACAAGAAATAAAATTATAAAGATCGTAGCAATAAACAATGAAATAAAGACTAAAAATACAAAGAATCAACAAATAAAGCACTGTTTTTGAAAGCTTAAACAATTTCATAACCAATCTTATCTAAAAGACAAAAATCAATGTAATTAGGAATGAAAGAAGGCAAAATCAAAATTCAGAAGACTATTTGCAACTCTTTCAAAATCTGTATGAAAATCTATAGAAATTCAGAAGAAATGGATTCCTACATCTGATTTATCAAAAATGAACCAAAGAAGCATAAAACCTTAAATAACAGAATAACAGGCATTAAAATTGCAGGAAAAAAAAAAAACAACTGCAACAATAGCATAGGTCCTGATGGATTCAGTTCTAAATTTTGTAAGAACTTCAAAGAATATCTAGTGCAAAATTTCCTTAAATTCTTTAATGAAATTGAAAAGGAAAGACTACTCCCCAAATCACTGTTTACAGCTCACACTTTCCGTTCAAAACCAAACAAGGATCCATGTGAAAATGAAAACTGCATCTCAATGTCTTTAATGAACATAGATACAAATATCCAAATAAGATAATGGCATACAGAATATAACAAATCATTTAAAAGATCTCTAAACCATGACTAGACTTTATCCCAGGGATGCACAGATAATTCAACATATGTAAATCAATTAAACTGATACATCACATAAACAGAAGCAGAGGATAAAACCATATGACCATCTCAAATGACACACAAAAAAATCTTTGACAAAATCCAACCTCCCTTCATAATAAAAACCCTGAAGAAAATGGGTACAGAAGGACCTTATCTCAATTTGGTAAAAACCATTCATGACAACCAATGCCAAACATCATATTACGTGGGGGAAAACCAAACACTTTCCCTCTAAAAACAGGAACAATCAGAGATGTACACTATCACCAGTCCTGTTCAGAATGTACTTGAAACATTAGCCAGACAATCTGAGAAAAGAAATAAATAAAAAGAATATGTATAGAAAAGGAAGAAATCAAATTTTCATTATTTTCAGATGACATGGTCCTCTATATAAAAGACCTAAAAAGTTCCACCATCAGATTCCTGGAACTACTAACCAAATTCAGAAAGATAGCAGGATACATAATCAACACACACACATTCACTCACACGAACTAATCCTGATGTTGCTGTACACCAATAACAAATTCATCAAGAAAGAAATTAGTAAAATAATACCATTTACAATAGCATCATAAAAAGTAAATACTTAGGAATTAATCTAAACAAGGAAGTGAAAGACCTCTACAATGAAAGTTATATCACTTCAAAAAGAAGACTGAAATTACTGTAGAACATAGAAAGATAGCCCATTAATACTGGATAGGGAGACTCAATTCAGTCAAAATGGCCATACTTGCAAAAACAATATATAGATGTAATCAGTCTCAATCAAAGTATCAACAATCAATCCTCATAGGACAAGAGAAAAAAAAAAATCCTACAATTCATGTAAAATCAGAAAAGATCTAGAACAGCAAAAACAATCCTATGTTTTAAAAAAAAGCAAAGCAGAAGCTAACACATGTGAATCAATGGAACAGAACAGAAAATGCAAAAACAATCCCAATTAATCTAGCTGATGTTTGAAAAGGGAACCAAAAGCATATGCCAGTGAAAGATAGGTTTTTTAACAAACAAATACATGCAGAAGACTGAATGTGGACTCTATCTGTCCACCACATGTTAAAACAAAATCAAATGGATCAAAGATCTATCAAAACAGAAAGACTTAAGCTGCTTCAAGCTAAAATAGGCAAAATCTTGTAGACATAGGTACAAGCAAGGGCTTTCTGAAGAGAATTCTAGTGGCACAAGAAATAGCATTAATAATCAACAATTGGGATAATCTAAAAACTAAAGGGCTTGTGCACAACAAAGAAAAAAATCAGCAGTGAAGAGACAATTTTCAGAATGGAAAAAGCTTTTTTTATTTGCTCTCATGATTTATTAATATTCAGATGGGAAAAGGAGAAATAGAGCCACAAGTTACTCTAATTGGCACATTTGCTTTAATATTTATTTCCTTACTTATTTTTAAAACAAACTGTTTTTAATTTCTTTGCCACTACTCCTCATACCGAAGACTAACATCTAGTATATATAAAGAACTAAAAAAAATTAAATCCCTAAAGTAAAAGATCCAATCAAAAAATGGGTAATTGAACTGGCTAGACATTTCTCAGTATAAAAATATACAAAAGGCTAATACATGAAAAAATGATAAACATCTATGGCCATTAAAGAAATGCACATTAAAACAACTGAGATTTTATCTTATTCCAGAAAGAACGGCTATCATAAAAAATTAAATAAAAATAAATGCTGGTAGGGAAGTAGGGGAAAAAAAAAAACACGTTGTACACTGTTGATAGGAATGTAAACTAGTACAACATTATCCAAATCCATATGGAGATTCCACAAAAAAAATTAGAATTTCCATTCAACCCAACTGTTCCCCTTCTTGGTATCTACGCAAAAGAACTGAAGACATTATATTAGAGTGATACATGCATACTCACCACATGTATAGGAGCACAAGTCACAACAGGTGAATCTTACAAGTGCCTTGTATGTCTATCAACAGATGAATGGATAAAAAGTGTGGAATTCATATACAGAGAATACTACTCTGCCACAAATATAAACTTGAGTCATTTGTAGAATAATGTATGCACCTTCAGACCTATTCCATTAGAATAGTGTAAAGTCAAAAGAATGACTGCCAAGTGTTAGGACATGAAAGAATAATGTTATAGTTTGTGTCCAGTTGTCCCTCCATAGCCTCATGCAGTCATGGGGTAGCTTCTAGTTTGTGATTGATTCATAATCCAGTGCTGGGATTATGGGTGTGAGAGCTGCTGGAATTAGAGGTATGAGTGCTACCCCCAGCCTGGGGCCCGACAGCCTAAATGCAACATAAGAGACAGCCTTACTCTCTGTTACCATTGTTGTTGCCACTCCTCCCTTTTGCTCTTGCTGTTTTGCTGTCTTCTGCCTCCATGATCTGCTGCCCTCTGCCATGTGTCACTCTGCCTTGGAGCCAGCCAAGCACGGACTGAAACCTCCACAAACTGAACCAAGTAAACATTTCATTCCTTAATTTTGGGTTTTGAGTATTTTGTCCCAGTAATGAAATAAAAGTAAGTAAGACAAATACTAAGTCTAAATCACTGATCAATGAGTACAAATTAGTGCCACGTGTTTGGAAACAGATAAAGTTTTCTTAAAATATGAGACATACATTTTGGATATGATCCAGTCATTCAACTTTTAGGAAGTTATCCAAGAGAAATAATGATGGAAACAAGCAAACATACTTCAATAGGTGAATTGACAAAATACAATAATCTACAGACTGGAATACCACTACATAATCAAAGATATAATTTACTGACATGCAATAACAAATATAAATTTCAAAATAGTACTGAGGGAAAGAAGCCAGATATTACTCTCAAAAATAAACATATGTAATAATATTTTTATTATTATAGAAAATATAAACTAACCTATAACAACAGAAAACCTGCAAATACAAGGCAAGGAAAAGATAAAGGACATTTTGGAAGATGAAGGATATATATTCATTTTCTTTATTGTGAAAAGGATACATGAGGAGTACAAAGATGACGCAAATCAAACTGAACACTTTAATGTATAAAAAGTGGAAATGGGGGAAAATATATATAAAAACAAATATTTGAGCTCTTGAAATACTTGATCCTCTAAAATAGTAAATCTGGAGCCCTGTGCATGGTAGGCAATGGCATTGAGGTTATTTTTAAAATGTTTCAAAAATAATTATATGAAACAGGGAAGGAGCTGGGAAAAAATTAGAAAAACTAAATTCAATGAGTATAGGTTAGTAATATAGCATAGAGATGGGCCATTTGCCTACCATACAAAGGGCTCCAGATTTGATCCCTAACAATGCAAAGACAAAACAAAATTAAAAACTGTGAGTATACCAAGATTCACTACAGTGTTATTCAGAATAGATGAAAAGTGGAAACAGCCAAAAAAATGTCTATCAATAGATAAATGGATAAAACAGCTCTGGCATAAATATTTAATAAAATACTATTAAAATGACATGAAATTCTGATATATAACCTGAATGCATTATGCCAAATGAAATAAGCCAGACCCAAAAAGACAAACACTATATGACTCCTCTTATGTAAGTTTCCTAGAATAGTCAAAATCATAGAGACAGAAAATAAAATGACAGGTAACAAGGAATGGGGTGAAGGAAATGTGGAGTTAATATTTAATGGGTAAAGTTTTTTTTTTTTTTTTTTTTTGTCTTTTCGAGACAGGGTCTCACTGCAGTTCAGGCTGGCCTTAAGCTCACTTTGTAGCTCAGGCTGGTCTCGAACTCACCAACAATCCTCCTGCCTCAGCCTCCCGAGTGCTGGGATTACAGGCATGCGCCACCACGCCCAGCTCTTAATGGGTAAAGTTTTGAATGAGATGAAGAAAAAGTTCTGGACATGGGTAGTTACTATAAATATATAATTAGAATATACTTAATGACACTGAGCTATATATTTACATATGCTTAAAATGTTAAATTTTATGTACGTTTTCATACAAATATAAAGAGCTGATAGATCTTATTGAAATACTGAGCTAGGAAGAGATGACACATGTCTACATAATACATACATGTTTACCATAAAAAATGAGCAAATAGGGCTGGGGATATAGCTCAGTGGCACATTGCCTGCCTGGCAAGTGTGAGGTCATGAGTTTGATTCCTGGCACAAAAAAAAGCAAACTATCAGAATATGATAAAAGGTAATTCCTTATTTCCTAAATTTCAACACAATAAAGATATATATTAAATCAGGTGCTCGCTTCGGCAGCACATATACTAAAATTGGAATGATACAGAGAAGATTAGCATGGCCCCTGCACAAGGATGACACACAAATTCTTGAAGTGTTCCATATTTTTTCCCGCCCATGCCCGCCAGCCCCAGAGAGAGCGCGGTTCACTCCAGCGGACTCCTGGATCCCACCCCAAGCTCTCCCAGTGAGTGGGAATTTGCACGACTCACAAGGCTTCCCAGATAAATGAGTGCATGGTGAGTCTGAGGGAGAGACTCTGGCTTCTTCCCACGTGCTACCCGGATCCCCACCCCGAAGCCCTCCAAGACAGTGACCTCAGGACCACTCACCATCACCTCCCCGGATCCCCTGCCCTAAAGCCCGCTGAGTGAGTGGGAATTTCCCCAACTCCCTGGGCATCCTAGTTCAGTGAGTGTAGAACACCGGGCCCATGGTGCGGGAGAGACATTTCCCATGGATTCTCAGTCTCACCCCACGGCCCCAGGTCCAGTGCAGGTCGGCCTGGAGTGAGAACTCCAAGCCTGCCACAACAGAGAGACATTTCCCAGGGATTCCCTGCTGCCTCCCCCACCCCCATCCCTGGGCCGAGACCCAGAGCAGCTCGACTGGTGAGAGCCCCAGGCCTGCCGCGCCTCAGCGGACTAAGCCCATGGGACCAGGGTTGACTCCTGGTTTCACACGTCCTGCCAGACCCGCCTTCGGGTACTCTGAGCCAGCAATGCAATCTGGGCGTGGTGGCATGCACCTGTAATCCCAGCACAAGGGAGGCAAAAAGCACAGGAAGATCACCATGAATGTGAGATCCGGCACCAAAAAAAAAGACTCAGAGAAACATTTCCCAGTGATCCCAGGTCCCACCCCACTGCCCGAAACCCAGTGCAACCCGGCCTGTAAGTCAGGGCCCCAGGCCCCCTGCGCCAGAGGGACCTTTCCTAGCCTTCTCGGGTCACGGCCTGTAGACCCAGACCCAGCATAGGCTGGCTGACCCACTACAGCCTACCCGGTGAATAAGATCATCCATTATCCTTTTGGGAGCCCAGCAGATCCACCAAAGCCAAGGCCTGCCCACCTAGATAGTGACCTGCCGGACACAGGAGGGCTGACTCTGGCAATTCTCCGGATCCTCGCCCCAAAGCCAGCCAAGACAGTGGGAATTTTCATTACTTGCTCTGCATCCCAGTTCGGTTCACGCTCGCCTGAACAGGGAACCAACAGAGGGGAACCACAGGAGCTGAAGCAAAAAGGAACTGAACACAATAGCTAGATCCAGGATAGGCATACCTGGATAATCTCAAACTTAATAGACTGGCACCCGAATGTCATAACAAGCTAAGGTTATAGCTCCACCAAAGCTCTACACCAAAGGTCAAAGGTCAGTGCTATACAAAATAACAAAGACAAGGGGAAAAACGCAAACCCAGACCTCTAGTCCACCAGTAAGGGCAGAGGACACTAGCTCAGTTGCAATGAATGAATTAACAGATACAGCAGCAAAGGCATAGAGGAAATAAAATAAGAAGTAATTCTCCAAATTAAAAAAGAAATATCTGAATACATAATATCTGAAAGAAAGAAAGAATTCCAGAAACATTGGGTGGAAAAACAATGCTCACCCAGAACAAGTGCAGAGAGCACTATTCCAGCTAAAACGTATGAATTAACAGCATCTGAAGCAAAGACACAACAGCAGAAAGGTCATGAGGAACTCAAAGCAGAAATAATTTCTGAAATCAAAAACGAATTCTTTGAAAA